>JAFVLL020005004.1:0-13177 GCA_021397915.2 Tor tambroides | reverse complement strand
GAGAGTCACAACAGGGTGGACCTGATGGATATGGCCGACCGCTACGCCTGTGAGCATTTCAGTGAAGTGGTGGAGTGTGAGGATTTCATCAGCGTCTCTCCGCAGCACCTCAAGACGCTGCTGGCCTCCAGTGACCTGAACATTCAGTCTGAGACGCAGGTGTACAACGCCGCCGTCAAATGGCTCAAAGCCAATCTGAAACACCACGACGTCTGGCTGGATCAGATCATGTCTCAGGTTAGCTGATCAGGGCTGGCATGGAAAGTTTGTGGAGGATCATTTTTACTCGCACTTTTTAGTATCAGAATTAGAAAGAGCATTATTGTCAGATATGTTTACACACACGAGGAATTTGTTTTGGTGACAGAAGCTTCCACAGCATAAGCAGAATGACAGTGACAAGACAGATAATAGAAAGAATAAGTAAATAGGAAATAACAATATACAATAAATAAATAAATGTATAAATAGTGTTGTGTTTTACACGTTTACTGCCAAGTGTTCATGAGATGGATTGTCTGAGGGAAGAGACTGTTCTTCTGTCTGTGGCCGTTCTGCTGCTCAGAGCTCCGACCGGACCGCAGCAGGTCAGAGAAGAAGTGTTCTGGGTCCAGAGTGATTTTACCAGCCCTTTGACTCACGCTGGACGAGTGCAGCTCTTGGAGGGTGGGGAGGGTCTTGTAATAAATAAGAGAACATGACCTCTCGTGACGAAATTTGCCTGATGAAATATCCTGCCAAATTAGGGCTGGCCAAAAAAATTATCACGATCATTTTTTTCATATCAGTCGATATAGATAATTATCACAAGAAATGTCTCATCTTTTTTTTTTTTTACGTTTAAAGCCAGATTTTTGCTCCAAAGTGAACGTTGTAGAAACCAGAATTTTCCTTAACAAAATAAATATTGGAATAGAAAAATGAATTTCTTAGTTTCTGCATGTTCTAATGAGTGATATTGTTTCAAATCAAGAAACCGGTTTGGGTTGTCTGATTAATAATAATAATGACATCACTTTTTTGTCTCTTAGAAATGCACATTTGATAGTAGCTTGAGTTAGGATGCAGAGGTACATTGTTCATTATCAAAATCAGTAACATCTGTAAAAATTTTAGAAACCTGAGTTTTATATGGATACATTTATTCTGACCAATTTTTTTTTTAATTAAGCATTGGTCTCCCATAGTAGCATACATTTAAATCATGATAAACAGTTAAAACCACACACATAGCACCTCAGTACCATGATAAAAATATAAATATATGATTTTTAAGGAAGCCTATTTGTATGAAAAACAGTGACGTTAGTCTAAAAGCATTCAGTATAAATGCACACATGCTATAGCTTAATCACAAATATAATATTTAGTCCTGTAATAAAATTCTATGTGAATATCCTACATTTCTGCCACAATACCATGGTGCAGTGAGTGTTACTACAGTAAATCCACGGTAAATGATGGCCATGTGTAGATTGAACAGCCTTCTGACTGTCTCGTTGCACAGTGTTTCTGCTGTTTGGCTTTAAACTAGTTTAAATCACAGAGTCATTTGTGTTGTTCTCTGAATTCAAGCGTTTCTCACTGGATCTCACAGCGCTGTTCAGTGCTCGCGAGTAAACGCATCTGCTCTAGTGAAGCTCGCGCCGCGCAGCAGTTTGACTGTGATCCGAGCGGATAAACATTATATCGAACATTTATCAAACTCTTCATATCATTTTATTGAGGAAAATTATATCACAATAATCATCGTTATCGAAATTATCGCCCAGCCCTATGCCAAATGTTGAAGTACGCTGTAGGCTCCAGCTTCAGATTGTGGCCAGCGACAGATCCAACCTCACATTTCAGAAACGGGCTTGGATCCTTTTAAGCTCTTGTTGTCAGCAAATGTATTGAAAGGCTGTTCTGATGGGCTTTTCTCACACAGGTGCGTCTTCCTCTGCTGCCGGTGGATTTCCTCACAGCCACTGTTGCCAAAGAGGAGATGATCAAGGCCAATTTGAACTGCAGAGACCTTTTGGACGAAGCTCGGAATTATCATTTGCACCTTAGTAACAAGAGCGTTCCTGACTTTGAGTATTCTATCCGTACGACTCCCCGCAAGCACACCGCAGGTCAGGAGATACAGCTGTGATTCTTGTTTCTCTCTTGTGTGCTTTAGTTGTCTTTAACTGAGGTCTCTGACAGGTGTGTTGTTCTGCGTCGGGGGACGGGGCGGCTCCGGTGACCCCTTCCGCAGCATCGAGTGTTACTCCATCAGTAAAAACAGCTGGTTCTTTGGGCCTGAAATGAACAGCAGACGCAGACACGTGGGAGTGATTTCAGTAGCAGGTGAGAAAGAGATATGAAAAGCGAATGAAATGACAATTTAAGGAGAATTACAGAAGGATTAAAAAACACTTTTACTTTACTAGTGTTTCAAAGTTAGGGATGCACCGATACCACTTTTTCCAGAACTAGGCCGATAACGAGTAACCTGTATTTTCATTGCATTTGTAATTTAAAAAAATATTCGAAACAGAATCCAAAAGAATATGTTAAAAGTTAGTTGGCTTAGTTCAATTAGCAAACAGAGATTTCCTTCAGTCATTTTCACACTTAATTATGCCCATTAAAATGTATTTTACAAGTTTGTTACTTTCACTGTTCTTTTTTTTGCTCTATGGTACATCATCTGTAATTTAATAGCAGTAGAGCTGCTCTTTACTGTAATCATGAGACGTTTTGCTGTAATAATGCAGGGAACGACTCCTTATATATAAATCTTGTAACTATGAAGAACATATTTCCAGAAATGTGTCACACTTTTTTTTTTTTTTTTATCTGAAACGTGCTGCGACTTATATTCCAGAGTGACTCCTATCGTGCAAAACACTCACGAAGCAAGCAAAACATGCGCAACGCCGCACAGATTTGTATTGGTGCAGAATGAGAGAGACGCGTAAAGCCTAGCGCGTTTCACACAGCCTGCTAGCTTCACTTTCGACAAAGTCGTGTGTGCTTGATGTTTAAAATAAATGTTGCTTATAGTGAACGCTCTCCCTCTCTCTCTCTCAATTGAGTTTAATTCAATTCAATATGTGCTTTATTGGCATGACAATTGTTAAAATGTATTGCCAAAGCATAGTGTTTACATTAAATAAAGAACAAACATGTATTTAAAAAAAATAAATGAATAAATACATGCATGTATATATGATTGAACAAAATAGAACAAATCAATTCTATGAATTCTATGAACAATTTAAAATTTAGTGTGCGCGCGTGCGTGCGTGTGTGTGCGTGTGTGTGTGGGTGCATCACTGATTTGTTGACTCCTCCCTCTTTTTGTGACAGGTGTCAATGTATCTTGCTGCTAGTAAGATACAGTCTTGTTTTTCACCTAATAAATATTGAAGTTGTGTTTTCTTGTTTAACATTTTGAAGTCAGGGCAAAGTGTTTCAAATTTGGGATAAAATGTCTTTGTAATGTGTTGATAGTGAGGGCAGCTGGTGAGGAAGTGTTCTCTGTGGGTACAGTGTGGGCAGATGCGGCTCTCTCTCTCTCTCCTTACCGTTAAGTAAATTGTGCATTGGTTTACTCACTTGTTTTTGACATATTTGAACAAAAAACTGATGTCTGTGAGAAAGGGATATTCACTCGACAAGCTCACGCACATCAGCTATACAGGCGTGAATATTGAATGTTTAACGCGCTGGTTTTTGTCGCTTATAACAGGCATTTGAAAACACGTATCTACCGTCCTCCCAAATTTGTAGTGAGGATGTTGAGACTTCAATATCACTGTTGTTTATAATTGAATGTTTTATTACAGTGAATAATTAAGATCTTTTTTCTGTAAATATGTTGTTTCAGTTGATATCAGTTAATATTAATGAGAGTGAACTAGTACAATATAAGACTCTTACAAATAATACAGTACATATATCGTCTATTCATGCAGACTAAACTCAAGAAAATATCAGGGTGTTGATTTGTCAGTAGCGAACATCCCTAACCCAATTCTGGTTAAATAATTAATACTGTTAGAAAATGGATCAAATTTTGTTTTATTAGATGTTTAGTCAGTGTGGGACAAAGTAGTACGCAAGTAAAAGTTACAGTGAATACTGGAACCTCCTGCTCACATTAAATGACTCAAACATACTAATAATACTTCTTTCATCATTTTAAAGGGAAAGTGTATGCTGTTGGAGGCCATGATGGCAACGAGCACCTCGGGAACATGGAGATGTTTGATCCACATACCAACAAATGGATGATGAAAGCATCCATGAACACAAAACGGTATGACAAACAGCAAGACAGAATGAGACAAAACAAAACATGCAGACAGTGAGAGCTTCTCCTGCGTTTGTGTTGGTCAGGAGGGGGATTGCGCTGGCTGCTCTCGGCGGACCCATCTACGCTATCGGCGGTCTGGATGATAACTCCTGCTTCAGTGACGTGGAGCGTTACGACATCGAGTCGGACCGCTGGAGCGCCGTGGCTCCTATGAACACACCCAGAGGAGGCGTGGGATCTGTGGCGCTCGGGGTATGAAAGCACAGCAGGACAGCCTCATCACGAGTCACTTACACACCTCAGATATTAGCCATATCACTGCACCTTTGCTGATGATATAAAATTAGGAAATATCATGAATATGGCCATAATGTTAAAGGTTTAACTTATAAAGACAATAAGCCAGTTTCACTCATGATTGTGACCATGCATCTGTGAGCGATCTGTGACAGCGTTGAGGGGGATATAGCCAATCACAGACAGGTCTGCTGAGTGCCAGACTCAATGACCAATCAGAGGTGTTTAAGTTAGTCAGAATCCACTCAATACTGCTCAGTGTTTTCATTCAGCACACTTACTGTTCAAATCCATTTTTAATTATACAGATTTTTTACAATGCAAATTGTTTCAGAGCAGCTTCGCAGAATGTGTTTTTTCAGTGGGATAATCGGGACGTAATCTGTTATTTGTGAGTGAAGTGTGTCAGAGGAATATCCATATGCCAGGACTATACAGCTAAACCATATTACAGCTTATGTGGCTAGTTAACGTCATGTGTTTAGTTAAGAAGAGATATTTCATGAGGTAGAAATAAAGAGAATAAACTGTGTTCTACACACTGGTGAATCCTTTCATTATAACTAACAACGTGTAAATAAGAGATTCATTGTGCAACACAGACAACTTCATTGATCATAACATGTTATTTTAACTGCATCGTCCAGCCCGATTGTACACAAGATTCACCAGCCCAGACAAGCTTTCACTTCTATTCTGTTCTATTGTTTTGACTTCTGCTCCTGAGTGTCGGGGTTTGATTGTGTTGGTGTGGCGTCTTCATCAGGGCTATGTGTACGCGGTCGGGGGAAATGACGGCGTCGCGTCTCTGTCCAGCGTGGAGCGCTTCGACCCTCATCTGAACAAATGGACAGATGTGCGAGAGATGGGCCAGCGGCGCGCTGGAAACGGTGTCAGCGAACTCAACGGATGCCTCTACGTTGTTGGTAACGATCAGAATTTGTTGTTCTTCGTAATTTTAGACTTCAAGTGAAAACCGGCTCAGCTACGCTCTGATGGAGTGATATCTGTGAGCTTCATGTGCTTGTGTTTGTCTGAAGGCGGGTTTGACGATAATTCTCCGCTGAGCTCAGTGGAGCGCTTCGACCCCAGGACCAATCACTGGGAGTATGTGGCGGAGCTGACCACGCCCAGGGGCGGAGTCGGTGTCGCCACGGTGATGGGGCGTGTCTTTGCAGTGGGGGGGCACAATGGAAACATCTACCTGAATACAGTGGAGGCCTTCGAGCCCCGGATGAACAGGTGAGATATAAAGCTGGAGCGTTTCTGAAGAAGATTGTTTGTGATTTCATTAAGAGAGGATTAGTTTCTTTGTGTGTTTCTGCACCAGATGGGAGCTGGTGGGCTCCGTGTCTCACTGTCGGGCCGGGGCCGGAGTCGCCGTCTGCTCCACTCACATCAGTCAGATTCGAGACGTCGGCCAGGGCTCCAGTAACGTCGCTGACTGTATGTAGAGACATCGTCAGAGATTGACACACTACAACACTAACGCTTCTGCCTAAACACCTGCATTCAGCTGTGATGTGGCTCTGAAATCAGGTGTCTGCTGTTGTATTTATTGAATCAACTTTTTTGTGTACTACATGTCAAGAGAAGTTTGTGTTTGCTTTGATTTTGTCTAAGTGGAAAGGTTTTTTCTAGCTCATATGATCACTGTGTCTGATGTTTGTGCTGATTTCTGCTGCCTGAACTGCTGAGAGTAATTTCTCTCTTAGACTGTAAGAAATCATCAGTACACCAGACTACAGTGTTCAGAATCAGAATTGAAGTTCATTCCTCTGAATATTCACGACATGAGTTCAGTGAAGCGTTTCTGTGTTTCAAAGGCAGAATGACATCAGGTACTTATAAATGCACAAGGTTAAAAATCACAGTTTAGTGACTTAAGGACACAAAGAACGATCAAAAGAGATTGTTCTGTAGCCAGGTGTTTGTTTGCGTGCGTACAATCAGGACATAATCAGAGATTCATGAGAGACTCATTTCTAACGTGACGAAATGATAGCACTTCTGTTGTGAGCCACGTCTCATGAATGACTTCAGTAAGACCGTCTGAATGGAAGCTGTATAAGATCTGGTTCTAGGTGTAGATTTGAGCAGAACAGTCTGGAGCGATGAGGATTGTGCTTCTGTTCTGCTTTTCACTGCCAAACATGAACGGCAAGCCGAGAGAAGCTTTTATAGGTTGCTTTTGTCTGTTACTAATGTAAAGCTTTTCTGGCTTGATTGTATTGTGTTCACTGGTTTACATGATTTAGATAAAAAATGAAAGAAAAAAAAAATTGCATTTTGAAACAGATCGGTTATACCACGAGGGAATACATTGAGATTTTTGTAATAGAAAGTCTTTGACATGTTTTCTTTTTCCAATGTGACTTGAGTCTTTTTTGAAAATGACTTTGAATTCTGAATATGGAATATTTATTTTATGTAATGCATCTTTTTCTTAGATTTGGAAAACAGTACATGTTGTTGCTTTTATTCAGTAATTATTGGTTGGACTCTAGTGAAACATCTGATCATATTTGAGAACTGCTGCTGAAATTTTACATTATTCTGGTCTCACAGATGTTAACATTGCATTCAGTGATGTGAAACGACACTAAATATATTCATAGAGCGATTTATTTAATATTTGTGTAACTTTATTCTGTCCACAGATAGTTAGGTATCAGTTGTAGCTGCATTTCTGTACCTGCTGATTTAAATGCAGTATATTTGATATTTATCTCAAACAAAAGTGACCTGTCTGAAGAATGACACTTCTTAGCATATTTACCCATGTGTACATTTTAGTGTTTCGCTCAATATCTGTTTATTTCCTTCAATTTTTTTCTTTTGTGACTTTTTTTTTTAACTTTGTAACAATTAAATAAAACAACAAAGCAAAGTTTCCTTTTCACTTTTCTGTTTAAACCCTGGCTTTGGAAGAAGTAGGTTAGTAATAGGTTTCATGCCATTTGTTTGAATGTGAATAGAATAATCTGACGTGTATATATTACAACAATCTGTCCTCAACAGTAAACAGATTATCTAACATCAACCCACGTGTGCAGTTTAATGGACAGCGTCGAGTAATTTGTGTTAGTTTTGTATTTGCTGCATTTTTATTGTTTACTCGCACGTACGGACGTTACTGCTACATCGTATACGACGAAAAAGTGGGTTACTCGTGGCCAACGGCGAGACACATCTGCCAAGAGGTGAACGGAGGCGAATTAGCCACGATCCACAGCCGGGCCGAGGTGGAGTTCATCAGGAACATCAACTACACCAAGTACCACAACGTCTGGATCGGCCTCACCAGAGGCGGCTCATGTACGCAGCTCATCCCTCGCTCCCTCACCCTTCATGTGACCTCTGACCCCATGTGCTGATCTTGTGCCCATTCTGATTGTAGATGAATGGGCCTGGACGGATCAGACGTCTCTGGTCTTCACAAACTGGGCTCCTGGAGAACCCAACGAAGCCATTCATGATGGAGACGTGGGGAAAGAGAACTGTGTGGAGATGTATCACGACGGCACGTGGAACGACAAAAACTGTCTGCAGAAGAGAGGCTTCGTGTGTCGACACCGGCAGTGTACGTTCAGCTCATTCACCCCCTTCATTCTGTCAGACTCTCACTCCATATTCAAGCCGACACGGCTTCAGTTCTTAAAGTTTAGTGAGATGAACAGCAGAGACGCTCTGGATCTAAAACCTTGATACAGACACAGCTCATACTCAAACACACAACACACACACACAGTTCAGAGTCACGCGACAGAAGAACCCATCCAGTCCAAGACCGGACAGCTGATTCCATGCCCTGCTTCTAATAGCACTTTCTCTTGTTTTCAGATTATGTGACCGGTGGGGACGGGCCCATCATCCCGACTGACCCGTCACCGAGTGAGTTCACGAACTGAGCAGTTTTTCTGACACGCACTATAAGGTGTTGATGTGTTGTTGTGACTGAAGCTGTTGTTTGTGTCGCAGCGGACAGCGGTCTGATCGCCGGGGCCGTTATCGGAGCCATCGTCTGCACGGCGCTGATCCTGGCCGCGATGTACTACATCTTCAGGGTGAAGGGCGTAAAACCAGGAGATATCAGCTTCTTCAAACACGAAACCAAGAATATTGATGTGGTAAGTGTTGTGTTCGATGACTTGACAATTTGTCATCTCATTTTACCCTGTGTCTAACCTGAAGGAGAGAAACTTGCTTAACGTGTTTGATGCCAGTAAACACTATAGACATTTCTTCTGCATTTAAACTTTTTTTACAATCTGTTACCAGCCTGCGTTCACCAACCCGAACTTCGCTAACGAATCTGACACATGAACCTGGTTCTGTACAGGAACTAAAGCACTGAAATATGTTCAATCAGCACTGAAACTGAATCATACAACCGTCAGCCTACAGATTTTTATTTTTTTTACTTTTTTGTATGCATGTTTGTATTCTTGTTCACATTTTGTAAATTGTTTTTAAATATGCACAAATGCATTGTTGTTAATGTTTATTGTCTGTACAGTTGTTTCTTGAAATGAATTTAAAATAAATATATTTACTAAACAGCATTAGAAATTTTTCAAAACTTTGACATTGTGTTAAAGCGTCTTTTGATTGGCAGCTGGTGGAGGCGGGGCTAAAACACCCAGACCACAGCATCTTTAATAAAGATTTCCAAAAACACCGACACAATCAAACTTCATAAGACTCTGAACACATGAGTTCACATGACACTGAAATCATCGCCAGCTGCCCAACATCTGTGCCAGAGTTTAACGATTTTCACTCCATTAATCGAGTTTATTCCTGCAACAAAGCCTTGTACACTGGCCATCTTTACTCTGGTTTAAAGATTTATCAAACAGTTGGGGTCAGCGAGCCTCTGTCTGTGGAAATGAGATACTTGCAGCTTTATTCCCTGCTCATAATAAATGAATTTCATGACAGCTGCTGTTTGAAGATGCTGCTGATCTGGCTTTCGTTGGTTTAATGCAGAAGGATGGTGATGATGAAGAGCTCCTCTAGGAATCTAATCATAAATCTAATCATTTTCATAAAGCGCTGTCAATAAAACAAAGGCATTATTTTTTGCTGTGGGTGAAAGTGACATCTTTTTATAATCATCCAGGTTTTCAAAAATATTTTTAAGAGATTATTTATCCCACTGTCATTTATACAGTAGTCAACATCTGAAGCAGATCAAAAAAGTTCAAGGTTTTAGCTTTTAGGACAACTTTGATGAAAGGTTTTGATCCGCTTCGAATGTTGACTATATAATTGTTGATATACGTTTTTTGTTCTGTTTATATTTTCATGTGTGTGAATAAACTGTTATACAACGCCAAAAACAAATGAGAGAGAATAATAAAGGATAAAGATTTTATTCAATTCATATCCAGATGGATCCTGAGAAAACAGATCTACAGTTCTCGGTAATAATGTCACACAAAACAAGGAATAAGGTACGAAAACCAGCTTTTTGTTTCCAAACACAATGTGACAACCACCAGTGAAGATTTGTCAATCAACAATCAAATCAGACTTGCTGATTCAAATCAGTTTGATAAAGTTGTAGAAAACCAACCCAAACTCCCACATTATAGGATATAAAATAAATACAAAAATTCATTCTGAAATTCCATTTCGACAGAGAATTTTAATCTTCCAAAGTTCGCAGAAAGTAAATCATCATTTGAGTGTTGTCTGCTGCTCTGGACCCAAGATTAGGAAAGAAAGCAAATACTGATGGACAGGAAATACTTCGTGCGCTGTTTAAAAAGTGACGAAGGATTGGACCAATGAGGCGTCACTATCTAGAAGAACAAGCGGCCAATCGACAGGCTCAATGCTGTTCTGAAAATTAATTCTGCACTTGGTCATAAACGATATATTAAATATCTGCTAATGCAAATAAATACAATAATGCCTCCCCACCTCCAGAAAAATACATAAAAAATGGACCAACAAAAATCAAGATTAAAGAGAGAATCATGAGAAAAACTCCAGAGGTCAAAGGTCAGGCCCATCAGCTGTACATACAAACAACTGCAGAATGAGTTTCTCTAAGGGGTCAAAGGTCAAGTGACCATGTAATCACACACATTCTATTTAGTGTTTGCTTGAGTTGATCAGATCTGAAGGCACTTGCTGCGCTGATTCTGTGTGTGTGTGTGAGTGTGTGCGTGTGTGAGAGAGTGTGTGTGTGAGTGTGTGTGAGAGAGAGTGTGTGTGTGTGTGTGTGAGAGTGTGAGTGTGTGTGTGTGTGTGTGTGTGTGAGTGTTTGCATGTGTGTGCGAGTGTGTGAGTGTTTGTGTGTGTGTAGCAGTCGCACAAAGCATTTGAACTGATGCAGTGTCACACACACACACACACACTAACATACACACACTCACTATCTCTCACAAACTATCACACTATCTCTCTCACACACACAAACACACACACTCACTATCTCTCACACACTATCACACTATCTCTCTCACACACACACACTCACTATCTCTCACACACACTCTATCACACTATCTCTCTCACACACACACACACACACACACTCTCTCGTGAGATGCTGCTGGACTTTGGCTTGGAGGTGGACGCAGTGTCCCGTGGGTTCGTTCAGTGCAGAGGAAGACCATCATCATGTTTAGTGTCAGAATGACCCGCGGCTGAAGCGCTTCATTAGCCGTTAGAGAGAGACCGATCGTTTGATTTGATCATGAAAGCTGCCACATCCTGGTCTCTCGGGCGGTCAGCGCGGCTTCTGCGTGTGGAGTCTGATCCAGTGCAGGCCGTGTCGAGCGTATCGCACTAAAGCGCTCACGGAGGACATCAGACTCAGAGGACCGACGACTGAATCCAGCTCTCGCAGCAAACCTGCAAAACCACCACAAAACCAGCAGAGCGCTCATTAAACACTCCAGAACTACCCTCACACGTGTGTCCGGCTCAACCCTCACTTCTGAAATCAACATAAGAGGTCTTAATCCACACACAGACCCAAACACAATTAATCCGCGATTAATATTTGTCATTCAACATGTAAAAAAATAATTAACACCATTAATGCAGCATTCGTTTTGTCTTCCATTTCCTAATGCAGCTCTGCTGAAGTCTGTTCCCCATTTCATATGGTTTGTGTACTCTAACCAGCTCCACAAAGACAAAGAGCTGAATTTTTGTTTTCAATAAAAATGAACATTTTAATACTTAATTGCCATGAAAATTAAAACAAACTTGAAAAAAGGGGAAAAGAATGAAAGAAAGAGCAAGTTAAAAATAATGCTCTTATAATGAAGTATTGTAACCGACTGATGGCACTACTAACCCTAACCTACTGTATTATGAACTCAGTTTGTGACAGAAGGTTGTTTTTTACAGATTCAGCTGTGACCTCTGACCCAGTCTCACCGCTGCCTCGGAGAGCGATCTGGTCAGCCTGCTCCCAGAGGTCGTGAGCGCTCAGGAGGAGCGCGGTGATGCTGACGTACGCCGCCGCCACCTGCTGGACCGGCTGAGGGACGAGCAGCGAGCCGCTCCTGCGGAGACAAACACAGCGGTGAGGAGAAGAGCGCATCGATGCGAGCCCATGAGTGCGGCGAGGACGCTCACTTAGACACGGAGGGAGACGCAGACCACGACGAGCTCTGCAAACAAACACAAAGAGCGTGAGGCAGATGTCAGGCGTCTGAATGAACTGCAGGACTCGGAGGGTCACGCACTCTGAAATGATCGGCGAGCGTCCGCGAGTGTCTGAGCGCCGGCTCTCGTCTGGAGCGGAACATGGCCATCTGCAGCAGAGACTGGCACCGCAGGCTGAGGACAAACACAAACACACGTCACTGGTGTCCAGACTCACGTCTGCGTGTCTGCTGTCGGTTCTCACCACAGGACGCAGAAGTCCCTCTCGTGAGCGGCGGCCGCCGGATCCGTGTAGCTCTTCAGCTTGAGAATGAACCTGGACAGACCACAGCATCAGCAGCCAGTCGAAGCATCGCTGCTAGGGACGCAACGATATTACCAATACCACGATAGCAAAACCGCCTCGATATTATCATGGTCACATGACGATGTGAAACAATAGGTCTTCCGGGCAATATATATTTGTTTCGGGCCGTTCTGCTTTGGCACAGTATCTGTGAGACGCACTCAAACTGAAAGCTCAATATAATCTCTTCATCAAGTGGATCAGCTGCTGATCCGGTGTTTTCTGCGTTCACACTGAATCAATGCAGTCAGCTCCTTTATTACACTGCTGTGAGTTTAGCGAGCGTTTGGGAACAACAGCCACCAGTTCTGCTTTATTTCAGCTGCAGATGATTACAGTATTTCACTAGAGACCTGTTTTTATCAGCTGGAGTTTCCTTCAGAATAAAAGCTTAAAGTGCAGTATATGAATTACTGACAGCTCGCGCTTTAAATACAGAACAAGTTCAAAACATCTCTTTCAAGTGTAGAAATTAGGAAAGAAGTTTTGTAATTTCCCTACTGTAGTGTAAAACACAAATAATAGACCTATGAAATATTCATTTTCATTTATTTTACAGTGCACTTGTTTTACAATATATGGCTACTTCTGTCGTTGTTGTTATTATTATT
>JAFVLL020005003.1:0-40534 GCA_021397915.2 Tor tambroides | reverse complement strand
GCTATTGCCCTACACCAACCCTACACCTAAACCTACCCCTTACAGGAAACTTTGTGCATTTTTAGATTTTCAAAAAAACACCATTTAGTATGTTTATTAAGCCTTTTGAATTACGGGGACATAGGCGGTGTCCTCATAAACCACCTTCAAATTGTAATACCTCTGTCATACCCATGTCATTAAACAAATTTTGTCCCCGTAAACCACAAAAACCAGTACACTGGTCACTCACACACAAACACACACACACACACACACACACACACACACGCACACACACACACGCACGCACACACACTCTCACTGGTTACTCACACATATTTCCTTCCTTCAGTCCATTTGTGTGTGAGTGAGAAAGAGAGAGAGGCTGTTAAAAATAACATACTACTCCTACTATCTCTTCATTATGTATTATGTAGACTGTGTATAGTATGTGCGTTAATGTATGCACATAAAACACCAGGAATGACCTACTGTATTTGACAGGATGTGCTTTAAACTACAGAGCATCCCGCATCCCATAATGCAATGCACTCGACATCCATTAAGATAAATGAACTTGAAAAAACTGCAAAAACTGTTCTTGACAAGTATTTTGTCTAGTTAAAATATTTAAACATGCTTTAAATAAGATGACTTTAGTTGAGATATTAAGGCTTGTTTCTAGACAATATATCTCTATCAATATAATATTTGTGTTTTGTCTTAATGCACTGGAAGATTTCTTTTCCTTATTTAAGTACAAATATGTTAAAGCAAGTAAAAAAAAGAGACAAAATACACTTATATTCAATATATGTACAGTCTTGGAAACAAGAATTAATGTCTTATGCAGTGTTGCATCTGAAGTAAATCTGTCTTGTTTGAATGATTTTTAGATATTTTATTGAAAAACAAGTCAAATAAAATAATACAAAAA
Source organism: Tor tambroides (assembly GCA_021397915.2). NCBI lineage: Eukaryota > Metazoa > Chordata > Actinopteri > Cypriniformes > Cyprinidae > Tor > Tor tambroides. Next base: position 39,615 of record JAFVLL020005003.1, on the reverse strand, counting down.
TATTTTTATGCAGTTTAACATTTTTATTGATTTGGATAAGTTGGACAAAATATTAAGAAACTTTGATAATTCTGCAATTTTATTAGTTTGTCAAATGAAATGGGAATTATTGCTGCTTACTACATCTTATTAAACTAATTATATTTGACCGGTAAAAATATACGTTTTTGTACGAAAATAGCTTTTTATTGCTACATTTCACATATTAGTTTCTTTTTTACGAAGGAGGCAGTATACAATGTATACTTTCCAGTATTTAGTTAGTATCCCTTATAAACATATCAATGCTCTTGCCATGTTAGAGTTGTGGTGCTCATGTGGATAATGCAGGTTTGAGTCCAGTTATGTCCTCATCTCATTTCCTTCCTCTGCTCAATCACTGTCTCTTCTCTCCAAAATAATGCTTTTTATCTAAGTATAACCAGTGGGTCTGATCCGGTGAGAAACAATGACCCCTGCCCTTTATATGACATGGATCTCTTCCATATGCATATGCAAGAGCACAACTGTGACTTTTCTATAGCAAAGCAGATTTGAAAGCGTGCCATATGCATAGCAGTGAGCGGCTAAGGGGAGATGTGTCTGATATTGATCAGCCTGTGTCTCGCTACACACACCTGCCGTCCCTTACCATCAATACACAGCGCTAATACACCATCAGGTGTAATGAGAATGAATGAGCTGCGTGTGTGATGTACACACTCATTTCCCCTTGGGAGAGGACATTTGCCTGTTAAAGGGACAGTTCACCCAAAGTTACATTTCTGTCATCGTTTTCTTACCTTCTTGCCATTCCAGACTCTTTGCATGGATTTTCTTCTCCTTGGAATTTCAATACAATGACCACAGCTTCAAAGCTCCGTAAAAGACAAAAACAGACCATAAATAAACCACAACAGTTGTCTACATGACATATTTGTAAGTCTTCTGAAGCCAAATGAAAGTATGTAGAAACTGGTGCTAACTACTGAAAAAGTTCCCTTCTCTTAAATCTATTTTTTAATTCGGCATATTTAAACTGGTGAGTCGTATTTGATATTTGGTGTCAAGAGGAAGATAAGTGAATTTTATTTTATTTTATTTTATTGAGACAGATGGCTTGACAGTTCTAGTTACTTTAAACTGCCCTTTAATTAAAAAGAGTAAAAACATAATTGTAAAAACATTCTGTATTCCATTTAAAAAAAACAAATAACAACATTCAGCTTTGAAATGACATGAGGATTGGTAAATAATAACGTCTCAAGGTTACGTATGTAACCCTGGTTCCCCGAGGGAACGAGACGCTGTGTCGAACGCTTTGGGAACGCCTTCAGCGAGACCATGCTCTGAAACGTGTGTAATCAAACCAATGAATGGGCGCGACCTCACGGACGGGGTGACACGTGACCAGGAAGCTATAAAAGCACGTGAGGTGGATACACCGGCAGCTTCTGGAGAATGAGGGTAGCACTAGCAGGGATGCCGGGAGTATGGCAGAAGACGCAGCGTCTCGTTCTCCCTCGGGGAACTAGGTTTACATACGTAACCTTGAGACGTTCCCCTTCAGGAACTCGAGCTGCATTGAACGCTTTGGGAATGAGATGCCCACGCCGCCAGACTTTCAAGTCTCTGCATAGTGTGTATGAACTTCAGCAGAGCTACGGCAAAAGGATGGAAGAACCAAGAGCGGTATGAATGTCGAGATCATAGAACCTGACAAAGGTGAGCGGCGTGGACCAGCCCTCAGCGTTACATATATCCTGCATAGCCACACCCGACAGGAAGGCCTTGGAGACAACCACACATTGGGTGGAGTGAGCCTTGACCCCTAGGGGTGAGGGAAGGCCAGAGGACTCATATGACATAATAATGGCATCAACAATCCACCTACTGAGGGTCTGCTTAGTGGCAGGAAAACCTCTCTTGGAAGGACCATAGCAAATGAATAACTGGTCGGACTTCCTCCACATGGCAGCTCTGTGGACATATGCATCCAGTGCTCGCACTGGACACATGCAATTTAGCTTCTGCTGGTCAGGCTCCCGAAAGGGAGGTGGACAGAATGCCTGAAGTACGACGGGCCATGGTACACTTTAGGGACGTACCCCGGCCTGGGGTACAGAAAAGCTTTGGCCAAGCTGGGCGCAAAGTCTAGGAAGGAGGGGGCCACTGACAGGGCCTGCAAATCTCTGACTCTCTTCAGTGATGTGATAGCTAACAAGAAGACAGTCTTAAGTGTCAGAACTCGATCTGAAACCTCCTCTAAAGGTTCAAACGGAGGTTTACAGAGAGCCTCCAGGACCACGACCAGATCCCACCGCGGAGGAAACGTGTAACCAGGGGGTGTCTTCCCACAGACTGACCACCGAGAGGGGCGTGGTAAGCAGTTATAGCCGCCACGTACACCTTCAGGGTGGAGTGGGTCAACCCTGCAGATAATCTAGCCTGCAAGAACTCCAGCACTGAACCGACCGGGCAGTTAACTGGGTCAAGCTGGCGATCTCTACACCATGAAGTGAAAAGGTTCCACTTTAGGCCATACAGTTTCCTCGTAGAGGGAGCTCTGGATTGGAGGATGGTCTCAACAACCTCGGTTGAGAGACCAGAAGCTACGAGTTGTGCCCCCTCAGGGGCCACACCCACAGCTTCCACAACTCTGGGCAGGGGTGAAAGATGGTGCCCCCCGCCTGTGAGAGGAGATCCCTCCTGATGGGAATCTCCCATGGAGAGCCGTCGAGAAGGGAAATCAGGTCCGAGAACCATACTCGGCCCGGCCAGAACGGGGCTACTAGTAGCAGACGGACCCCGTCCCGGCGCACTCTCTCCAGAACTCCTGGGAGCAGAGCAATCGGGGGAAAAGCATACAGACGAAGCCTCGGCCAAGTCTGTACCATGGCATCCAGCCCCAGCGGAGCTGGATGAGTCAGAGAGTACCAGAGGGGACATTGCGATGTCTCTTGAGTCGCAAAGAGGTCCACTTGAGCCTGGCCAAAAACTCTCCAAATCTGCTCCACCACCTCGGGGTGAAGCATCCATTCCCCGGGCCTCGGCCCCTGTCTCGACAGGATGTCTGCCCCCATATTGAGGTGCCCAGGAATATGCACTGCTCTCAGCGAGAGGAGTTTGTCCTGGGACCACACAAGGATCTGGTGCGCCAGCTTGTACAAGGGGCGCGAACGCAGACCTCCCTGGTGGTTGATATAAGAGACCACCGATGTGTTGTCGGTGTGCACCAACACATGGTTATCTCTCAGGTCTGGGAGAAAGAACTTCAGTGCTCGAAATACAGCTTGCATCTCCAGGCAGTTGATGTACCACGTGAGATGGCGGCCGCTCCACAGACCGCGGGCAGGGTGGCCACTCATGACTGCATCCCAACTGGTGAAGGACGCATCTGTCGTTAGCGTTATGCGACGACAAGGAACTCCCAACACTGGCCCCTGTGACAAAAACCAAGGTTTCCTCCACATGTCTAAGGCACGAAAGCATCGCCGCGTGACCTTGATCATGCGAAGCAGATTTCCCCTCGGGGAAAACCCCTTGGTCTTGAGCCACCACTGTAGGGGTCTCATGTACAGCAGGCCAAAAGGTATCACGTTGGACGCAGCTGCCATCAGACCCAGCAGTCTCTGAAACTGCTTTACAGTGAGTGACCGGCCTTCTTTGACTCTCGTGACTGCAGTGAGGATCGACTCGATCCGAGCAGGAGACAGCTGTGCCTGCATCGTGGTCGAATCCCACACCACGCCCAGATAAGTGGTCCTCTGTAATGGAGAAAGCACACTTTTCTTTGCGTTTAGTCTTAACCCGTTTAGTCTTAAAGAGTTTAGTCTTAACTCTTTCATATGGGCGAGAATGACATCTCGATGTCGAACCACCGTCTGCTCTGATTGAGCTAGAATCAACCAATTGACGATATAATTTAGGATGCGGATGCCATGGAGTCGCAGTGGAGCCAGAGAAGCATCCACACACTTCGTGAAAGTTCGGGGTGAGAGTGCAAGGCCGAACGGAAGAACCCGCTATTGGTAAGCTTTGCCTCCGAAAGCAAACCTCAGGAACTTCCTGTGTGTGGAGGGAGCGGCTTACTCGAGAGCTGACCTCGAGAGCTGACTGAGCGTGCTTCGCTCCCGAGCAAAAAACACAAAGGCTGTGTGTATCCCCACCCGTAATGTAATGAGGGCAGGGAGGAACACACAGCCTAAACTGCTGTTTACTTTTATCACACCCCTTATCAGACTTAGACTTAGCCTTTGGCATGGCTTTATCGTTTCTCACAGTGACAGACAACGGTAAATATGACATACACACACAGAGCGCTTCGCTGAATGACAGAAGCTGCCGGTGTATCCACCTCACGTGCTTTTATAGCTTCCTGGTCACGTGTCACCCCGTCCGTGACATCGCGCCCATTCATTGGTTTGATTACACACGTTTCAGAGCATGGTTTTGCTGAAGGCGTTCCCAAAGCGTTCGATGCAGCTCGAGTTCCTGAAGGTGAACTGAATTTACTTTAGTCGAAGGAATAGATGACTTAGATGACTTCTGTAGTAAATAAATACAAAGGAGAAACTCACGAAAAATCCACATATAGGCTGATGTGTATTTATACAAACAAAATCACAACAGTTTCTGACTTTGATAAGAGGGCAAACAAAACACACACACACACACACACACACACACAAATCAGACAAAAAAAAAGATATCAGTAGGCTTATTGCCATGCAGTTACGATTTATTTAACAGCACTAATTGAGACAGGCATCATTAAATCAGACAGGATAAATGGCTTTAATTATGTTATTGTCGTGTCTAACATTGCTGAGTACTAATTACTTTTCATCTGTTGTCACGGCAGCACGGCTCCGATAGCCTCGTTAATCTGCCGCGCTTTTGCATTAATACTTTTTTTTCCGGTGGTAAAGCCATGAGTGATTGACGCATGTGATTGGTGCATGTGACACTGAAGTGGATGAACAGTCCTGAAAGTGACATCCTTCACAAGAGACAGAATGCTTTCAGAGAAGAGAAGGTTTAGCTGTGTTTGTTACGCCTAAATCCTTTAATAGAATCTTTTTTTAGAATAAACTCAGTTACTGATATACGAAAACCACAGGCGCTGAAAGGTTCATGCCGTCTACTTTGTTTTCTGAGTTATGTCTTTGAAATAATCAGTACTTATAACTTTTGGATGGAAAATCCAATAAACAGCACATCGCTGTTTTATCATTCTGTCTGGAAGAAAGTTGTGTTTACTGAATTGATACAGTAAGTTGAAGGAAAGTTTGACAGGTTAGCAGCATCAAAGCGAAAGATATTGAGTTTTTATTGAAGCACTAAATAGAAGGTAACTAGATAGTCCCGCAATATATTCTGCTTTGTTCTCTCTGGAAATAATCTGTACTTATTTCTTATGGACAGGTATAGATTTTAATCAAAACATTTTACACATTTTCGGCTTGCTTTCTGTGCTCTCAGCCATTCAGTGAGACTGCTGTGCCATTATTTCGGTTAATTTTTTTACATGCCGCTCTGTTATTGTAATTCAAGGCTGGAAACCCACTGCTTCTCTTTTTGAAACCAATAATCAAAAGCAGCTGGAGGGTGATGTGTGAAATTTAATTATTTATCTGATTCCAATATAATTAATCAGACTCAATTAAATTGTTAAGAAGTATAATCGTGTTCTTTGAAGGAAAAACTTTCTCAGAAGCTAACAGGAAAACAGAATTTAATATGAAAGTTCAAATAGCACTGTGTAAAATAGCTGTGACTTCCCAGACACATCTCTACTATTTTCATTCTGTTTTTGAGATGCAGTTCTATTGAATGAGGATTTGTGAGCCCTCGGAGTCAAAAGTTCATATTCTGTCCAAATGTGCGTCAGGTGAAAGTAAAAGCTATTAGATATGTACATTTTTAAGTATGCACTATTCTAGATCGAATCACCCTTACATGGCACATAAAATCAAAACAAACCAAAACAAAACCAAAATTTCTTTATAGAGTTGTTTTAACACCATTTGCCTTCAATTTCTTCTTTACAGTTTCCTTAGAATAAATTGCTTCAACTTCTGAATAGTCTCCAGTTGAATGTTATGAGTAAAACATCTGCCAGTTGCTTTTTGGGGGGAGTTTCTCATTCTTCTCTCTAAAAGTGGTTTGATCATATTGAAGTCAGGTGATTTGCCTGGCCAGGGCAGGTGTTGAAGTTGATCTTGGTGCTCCAGCTGTCCAGGTTCTATGATCATGACTCCATCTTTTTCACATTTTAGCATTGATGCTATGATGAAAGTTTTAGCAGTTGAGGCTCTTTCATGGATGTTGGCTTTGTGAAGCTCTCTGTAGTCAGTTTTTGTGGAAACAGGCTCTTCAAGGTGAATATTGAAGTTTGCTGTCAATTTGCAGCAGTAGTTCTGTGTTGACTGGACACAATCCCAATCATTCACTTTCAGTTTTTGCACACTTTTCTTCTTCACTGATGAACTCATGCCATGCATTGTGCACACAGACATACGACTGTTGTTCTTAAAACACTAAATGGTTGCGAAAAAAAATCTAAATTCACAGTTGATGAAGAAAGTTGGTAACTAAACAGCCATTGACATCCATAGTTTTTTTTCCCCATACCATGGAAGTCAATGGCAACCGTTAGCTCTGTGGTCACCAGCATTCTTCTAAATATCTTTTTTTTTTTTTTTCTAAAATTTTGTATTTTTTTTTTCGTATCCCACAGTAAAAAGAAACTCATACAGATCTGAATGACTTGAACGTGAGTAAATGTAGGCAGAATTTAAATTTTTGGGTGAACTTATCTCTAGTCGTACTCATTAATAGGCTTCCAAGATTTGCCCTTTTTGGAAATCTGACAAGTCACCCATTTCACCAAGGGCTTGTACTAACTACTGCTGAACACATACTACACTGAAAGACGAACTAGAGAATATAGACAATGAAAAGATAAAAGATAATCACAATGTTTGTTTTTGCACTGAAACCTTGTGTAGACCTACACAAATGATATTAACTCCTGTAATAATGGGTGTTCGCATTATTTTGTATATTAAAGATGCTTTTCAGTATTGAAGCAAATAAATGTTTGTTTATAATCAACACATCAGCTCTGTCTGTCATCTTGGTAGTAGTTTTTCCACTGATCTTGTGCATTCACCACAAAAACTTCCTGTGATGCTGAGGCAACATATTTCACTTTCTATCTTATCCTAAGTTAATTTCTGACCCTTCATTTCTTTTAACTGAAATTTCCTCTATCCATTTCTCTCTCTGATGTGTTTGTGGAGCACAGAGGTGCAGCAGTTTGTAAAAGCAGAGTAAACCCTGTAAAACTCATCAGTCCCATTATCGAGAGACAACAGTGGACTGAAGCTGCGCCGTCCCCCTCGTACCGTTCCGGGAAATTGAAGCGATAAATTCTTTCCTCCTCAGACTCTCTCTTTCTCCGTCTCTGTTTCAGTCCCTGTGATCTCTCTGTTATTTGTAGAACAAATAAGATTGTTGTATGTGGCTGAGAGCTTTTGGCAGTACAGAAGCCCAGATCCCTTCCGGTCTGGTGCTGGAGTCCATCAGGATCAACTGAGATTTCAGCAGAGCTTAGTGAAGAGATCAGACCAGTTTTGGGTCAGGTTGTGCTTTCTGTCTTTATTTATTTATTATTTAAACTGTAATACCAATAGAAATAATCTTTTTTTTTCAAATTTCTTTATGCTTATTTATTTTTAATATAATTTTGATTTTAGAGTGAAATATGGCCTAGAAATATTCTCGACAGGTTATGTGAGATTCACCCTGTGAGAACTATCTCCTATTTTTGGGATTATCCTGGATTGTAGTGCTTGTGGGACATAAAATTTAAACCACCCTTGGATGATTGAATGTAGGTTTAAGTCATATTATATTAGCATCTCTTCCTCTCTGAAGGGTTAGTATATTTAAATCTCTGGTTGTATGAAAGAATAGTTAGGGAGATAATACTTTTTGATGACCCAGACTGCACTGTGAAAAGTCATTTTCTTATTATGTATTTTTCTTAAAAATCTAAATATTTTTAAAATGTTCAGTTTACTTGAGAAGCAAAACAGCTATATTAATTTTATTGGATTTTTGATCTAAACACATTCAGAATTGTTTTCTATGAAAACAAAACTTTACATTGTACACAGTTTGGCTTCTAAATCTCGTTTTAAGGATGTTCAGATATTTTTACTGGACGACAAGCCAAAAATATTCATTGTCATGACTTTAGAAATGATTCTAGTCATTTCATGATAAATTTTCAACACTAAATGAAGACTTTTTTCAATCACTTTTATAAAATATTATTCAACTTTTTGGATCAGTTTTAACTGGGCTCATAGACATTGAATGAGATTTTTTTTGGCATTATATGTGGGGTGTTTTACAAGCCTATTCAGAGCTCAAATATTGCCAATGACAATTAATTTGTAGGTAGATGAAAAGCACATTGGCAGGTTTTCTGCTTTCTAATTTCAGTCATTTATTTTTAACTAATGAGTTTATGATGCTTAGCAGCAGTCTGGTCTTGTTCAGGTACAGTATGACAGTTCTAGACTGCAGAGATAATGAACACAGATGGGAGTGATGCCACTGAGATTGGCTGTGGTGTGCTGTGTGACTTGAAAGAGAGGCTGATGTCGGGTGTGCAGGTTTCGAATCTGGCCTGCGTCATGTCCTTTTGTCATTTCTGTCTTTCTCCCTACCTAGTGACATAAAACAGATTGAGATATTCAAATCCGATGTGTTTTTGTGTCAGTGTTCGAAACACCTTTCAGCCATTTGTATATTGTACATTATATTATATTACATTTGAAAAAAATCAAAAGTTAACAAGATGATTTATTCATTGACAGTCACCCTGATGAGTAGATTGCATTAAGTCTGATGCATTTACTTATTTTCTTTAACAAGATATAAACATACACATAAAAGATATTGAGTAATTTTGTTTTTGACTGTTTTATTAGATGAACAGTGTGTGCACTGTAATAATAGGCATAAGGATAAAATGTTGTTTTTAATGTGTGATTCTGACTGTGAAATTCATTTCTGGCTTAATGATCATGTGTTAAGTCATGTAGAGAGAAAAATGCAACATCTGCGGTCGTGTTTTTGAAATATCTCTATTTTGTGAAAGAAAAGAAACTTAATATGTGGCTGTGTTTATTTAGTAAAGCATATCCACTTATTGAGAGCAGCAGTAGCAGCCTGCTTGGTTTCTTTTAATAACAGTATGCTTCATGTTGTTATTTTAAGTTTCATACATTATTTTATTACATGAAGTAATTTAAGTTAACAAAAAAAAAAAAAAAAAAAAAATTATATATATATATATATATATATATATATATATATATATATATATAATGTTTATTTAGCCTTTTCTTGGCCTGGTCTTTGTCTTTATCATCTTAAATATATTAGCCTGAATATTAAAGGTTTTCAGACGGGAGTTTAAGACTCTCAGTTTAACACATCTGACTGTATTCTACAGCATTCTGCACAATTTCTCCACAATCAGCATAAAAATGTGAAAAAAGACAGCAGATTCATAAGTGTAGGAAAAAGTGTATATACTAAGTTTTTTTTTTTTTTTTTTTAGTGGATTTCACAAAACCTCTCAAGAACATGTTTATGTCCAAAATCAAATACCATACCATTTTTGTATTGTAGCATTATTTTTATAAAACAATTATGCATATATTCAACCTAAACTCTCATTTTAAATTCTACAGCATTCCCCATTCCCCATCTCAATTAAATAAATAAATAAATAAATATTAAAGGTATTACTTATTTGAGAGATGTTTACTTTATGCTGATTTTTATTTATTTATTTATTGGTTTTGGGGTGTGATATGACAATGACATGCTTTTGTGATCTGTTGTGATCATTTAACCTCAAACCTTAGACATTAACTTTAACTCATTTAAGTTAAAAGAAATGTCTAAGGTTTGAGGTTAAATGATCAGCAGTTGCTGAGAGCAAATCTGCTGACAGGACACTTTGGTTTTAAAAGAGGGAAATGGTGAAGAAGATACTGTAAAGAGTCTGCCACTGGACTTGAGTTATATGTCATGCTAAGAATAGCTGTTAGTTCTTTACCCAGAATCAGTGAAGAGGTGATTTCTCATGAAATGTTATTATTGATCGATGGTAGTATTGACCCTCTTGCAGAGGTGGGTAGAGTACCCAAAAACTGTACTCAAGTAAAAGTAAAAGTACTTGTAGAAATATTTACTCAAGTAAAAGTAAAAGTAATAGTCTGAATAGTTACTTGAGTAAGAGTAAAAAAGTATCGGATAAAAAAACTACTCAAGTAGTTAGTTACTAGTTACTTTGGATCATATACTGAATATAGTCTATTTTTATTTAGATATATAGATATTTAGATAAAATTTATACATACACGCACACACTGCCGTTCAAAAGATGTTTTTTTTTTAATGTAATTTATTTCAGTGATGCAAATCTGAATTTTTATCAGCCTTTAGGCCAGTCTTCAGTGTCACATAATCCTTCAGAAATCATTCCAATATGTTGATTTATTATCAATGCTGTTCTTTTTAGCTTTCTATTCATAAAAGAATCCTGAATGTCACAGGTTCCAAAAAAAGCAGCAAAACCCTGTTGAAAAAATGGTACAGGTATGTTTTGAAGCATGGGATGCTGGTTTGAGCTGGTTTATGCTGGTCCTTAGCTGGTTTAAGCTGGTCATGTGCTGGTCCTAAAATGGTCCGACCAGCTTAAGACCAGCACATGACCAGCATAAACCAGCAAAAGACCAGCCCAAACCAGCATCCCAGCTTCAAAACATACCTAACTAGCATATGCTGTTTTTTTCAACAACACTAAATCAATATATTAGAATGATTGCTGAAGGATCATATGACTCTGAAAACTGGAGTAACAGCTGATAAAAATTCAGATTTGCATCACTGAATTAAATTATATTTTAAAGTATATTAATTATGTTATTAAGTATATTAATTAATTATGTATGTATATAACCTCTGACACGGAATCTCCTCACATGACCGCTACAGAACATCTGAACATAAGGAAATAAATGCATATGACGGATCTTCTTCCGTCTGTTCTGCAAAATGTAAACAAATGTAGCCTTTATTTCTGCAAGCGTAAATATTGTGAAAATATCAATATTTTCTGCGTCTAGGCAAAGGCATTCCTCCTGGAACTAACGGGGGTTTGGCGGGTGTTCATTTCATACTCTGTGACAGCTTATTTAATGAATAAATTCTAGATTGTATTTAATGTATAAGGTACATTTACAACAAACTGGTAACGTCATAGTGGTATCGTGTACTTTAATGTCGAATCTATACCTGTGTGGAACCGACAGCACACGTGGTGTTCATCTAATAAAGATCTTCATAGCTAGCAAACCATAGCCTTTGCAAATTTGCTTTCAACTGACTGTAGATCTAAAGCCACGTCTTCAACGCTCTTGATGTTCTTAAACTTTGTGTTATCTGAGTGAGAACCGCTTCAGCGACTCAGCGCGTGCGGCAGAGAACTGAACGAATCATTCAAACTGATTCGCGAACCGATTCACTGGTTTGCCAACTGGTTTGATCGAGCCTTCGAACAGAATTGACTCAAAAGAATGAATCATTCGCGAACGGGCATCGCTCATTGCCCAGAGAAAAGACGGCGCGTTTGGAATAAATTGAAGCATTTTTAACTTTATTATTACGTATTGCATTAAGATAAAGTAACGAGAGGAGCGTCGCCCACAGTAACTAAGTAAAAGTACCGTTTTTTCACTAAAAATGTACTTGAGTAAGAGTAAAAGTACCCATTTTTAAATATACTCTAAAAGTATTAGTTACCCAAAAAATTTACTCAAGTAAATGTAACGAAGTAAATGTAACTCGTTACTACCCACCTCTGCCCTCTTGTCGAAACACTTTTAGTGTTCACACATTGAAGAAAGACCACCTGCACTTCTCTTGTTCTGCTCTGTTCTGTAAATGCAAGACTCACTCATATAGAAATAAACAGGAAACCCACCAGGTTTAAATGATGCACACTTTTGTTTACTCATTCCCAGCACCCCCTGCTCTAAAGCTGTCTGTGAATGAGACGTACGTGGTGGACCCAGGCCAAGACGTCACGCTGTCGTGTGAGGTAACGGCAGGCTTCCCCATGCCTACGGTCAGCTGGTCGCGGTACCCTGGGTCTCTTCCTCAGCGGTCCATGATTCGAGGCGGGTCCCTCACCCTCCGGTCTGTCACTCCCGCTGATGCTGGCGTCTACAACTGCACAGCTGTCAACAATGTGGGAAACCCTGCGAGAAGAACCGTCAACCTCATTGTGAGAAGTAAGTGTGCTCACTCGTTTTTACACATGTACTGACATTTCAATTTGAATGTAAGGAAGTAGAATTCAGATGCATTCATCTCACTTGAACTTCATCTCTCTTTAACTAGAATAGCAAAGTTTGTTAGGACAAGCTGTGAATAATAGATGATAGACATAAAGATGGATAAATCTATGGACTGAGGGACAGACCGAAAGATAGATAGATATATAGATAGATGGATAGACAGATATAGACAGACAGTATGGATGGATGGATGGATGGATGGACAGATGAACAGATGGATAGACATAAAGATGGATGAATGGACGGACAGACAGACGGACAGACAGATGAATTGATGGATAGACATAAAGGTGGATGGATGGATAGACAGATGGACAGAGGGATAGATGGATGGATGGACAGACAAACAGATAGATGGATAGACATAAGGATAGACATAATGAGAAAGATAGATGGATGGACAGATAGATAGATAGATAGATAGATAGATAGATAGATACAACTACACAGTATTTCAAAATTAATCAAAATTAAGATAACTCGATCATAAATTACAAAATTATGTCCTCCAGAATGACCCCACAAGTAGGGTGCCAGTGTCCTTCAAAGATGCAAAATGCATTTATAATGGCTATTTTTTTTTTTTTCAAACATGGTTGAACTAATCGGTATTACTGTAAGTCAAGTGTAATATAATGTGAATGATAGATAGATAGACATAAAGATGGATGGATGGATGACATGGATGGATGGATGGACGGACAGATGAACAGACGGATAGATGGATAAACATACGGATAGACATGAAGGTGGATGGATGGATAGACAGTTGGATGGACGGACGGATGGATGGACAGATAGACAGCTAGATAGACAGATGGATAGACATAAGAACAGACATAAAGTTGGATGGATGGATGGATGGATGGATGGATGGAAAGACAGATGACAGACAAATAATGGATGGATGAACAGATGAAAGACGGAAAGATAGATGGATAGGCATACGGATAGACATAAAGGTGGATGGATAGAACGTTCATGGACCAACATGGAAGAAGACTTCATTTCCAGAATGCACTAGCTCAGTTGAATTTGATTGAATTACAACTCTTCATTCTGTTCTTCTATTTCAAATGACATTCTCACTTCCTGTGGGGTGTGGCCAATTCAATTTACGCTGGTGATTTAAAAAGGAGCCAGTTTAGTTCTGAATGTTACGCAACCCTGGCTAGAAATCAGTTTTTAATTCTGCAGTTCTGTTTGGTGGCACAGAAATCACTTCACCTTTAATGGCTAAAATATTAGTTACATCTCAAGCCATCAGATTCAATTTAAGTTTACATATCCCTCCGACCGCTTGATTGACACGCATTTGAATGAGTTATGACTTCCCGTCTGTCCCGCACTTAGCACAAAAATTGCCGAGCCAGATTTCTTCATATGTATGCGTGGGAGCGTGTGTTTATGTGGCGTGAGCGTGAGTTAGCGGTTGAACTGTAATTAGCTCTCTTGGCAGTGTGTGATCGTGTTAAACTCCTCAAGCCGAGAGGGTGATTCAGGAACGGCTGCCATAACGCCTGCCGTTCATCAGGGCCTGGAGCTATTCTTAGCCTCTTTAATCATTTTTATTTACTCCAATTAATTTGAGAGGAATGGAGGTAATTAGCGTTAGAAGCGTCTTATTTGGGAATGCACGGGGCGCGCGCTGGATCCGTCTCTGTTGACGGTAATGAGCTCGCTTTGTGTCAAACGCACACACAGGTGCCGCGGACGCCTGAGCGCAGCCAATCATCCAGGTAAGGCAGCCGTCTGTTGAAATGCGGGGCGCTGAACATATGGCGCTAAACTTTCTGTCTCCACCTGCAGGGTCATTTTTCATACTGTCAGTGCGTAAACACGCAGCTAAGCTGTTATAGTTATGAATTGTGCTTCAGTACTAACAAATTACAGCAGTAGGGCTGTGGGGAGGTTATGGATGCTCAAAGCGTCTTCAGCTGTGTTTGTGATACTGCCTTTAAGCTCATTATTTTCCTCTTAAAAAGCAGTTTACGACTGAGTCATTATTTTTATCATGTAAATTGTGCTTTTTTCCTCATGATTACATCCAGTGTTTGTAGTAAAGCATGAGATGGTTTCATGTACAGTGACGAAGCAGTGCACTGGAAGGCAAAAATGAGGAAATTAAAACAGTTCAGTTCGCTTCCGTACAGACTACATTCAGTCTTTGTGTTGTTGATCATTTCAGTCTTATATGTGCAATCTATTTGTGTTTTTTTAAACTTTATACTTTTTCAGAAACTTAAGATTAAATAGAATTTCTACATTTAGGAATATTCATTTGTTTCAGTGTTCAAAATGTAACTGATATTGATGATGCCATTGCAGTATTACACTGCATAAAGACTATGTATTGATTTGTTTGCATGATGACATCATTTCATTTACACTGAAATAAAGCTTTAAACCTGAACTCACCTGAAACATAATTTTTTTTTAATATAATTATACTACATGCTATTATTTTAATATTAATTTTAATATTTAATGTTAATTTATTTTTAATATTGTCGATTTTTAATATATTTTTTATTTATATTTTTATTTATTTATTTATTATGTCCTGCCTTTTTAAAATTGCACCCACAGGTTTTTGCATATTTTATCACAAATTTCATAATGCATTTAGCTACTAAAAGGAGCATAGTATCCTGTTGGCAAGACCAATAAAAGATTTAATTAATTCTGCAGTCTTTCATACATTTTTTTCCCTAGAAAATGTGAAAAACAGTGTTATTTAAATACTATTGTATTTGTTTTAATTAGTATTTTAAATGAGCTTTTATTTATTTTTTTGGGATTTTTAGTGTTTATTTTATTTCTAGGGACACAATTTCTAGCGATTATGGTCAATTTGAATTCACAGATACTATTTAAACTAAACTGAGCTAGACAATGAAATCTCTGAATTCAATAATGAAATGCCCTTAACTGAAAATTGAGTGTTTACTCTTATTATTATACATTACTGACACTCTATCCTCCAATTTGATACTGTTAAGTGCTTTGACACAATCTGTATTGTTAAAAGCGCTATATAAATAAAGGTGACTTGACTTGACTTATTTTATTTTAGTTTTAGTAATTTTGTCATTTTTATTAGTTTTTTTTAAATACCTATATACTGTATATACTGTATATATTAGGGCTGGTAAGCGATTAAAATTTTTAATCTAATTAATTACACGATGTGCCGATTAATTAATCTAATTCATCGCAAATTAATCGCACATCAAATTTGGCTCCCAAAAGATCATTTAAAGTCATTGTTGTGTAAAGCATCAAACAGACATTACAAAGAGTAGCTTCAGCAAGAAATATTTTGTTTGATAAAATGTATTACATATACTCTTTTGAACCATGAGGGTGAGTAAATGATAACACAATTGTCATTTTTGGGTGGGTGAACTATACCTTTAATAATTTCTTTTATTAATTTTATTATTATTACTATGGAAATATGAAATTATTTCTTTAATGAAGTGATACTCTAAATACTCTAAATCTAAAACTGCCAGTAGGTGGTGGTAAATGTCTTAATGATTAAGTCATCGAGTCAGTTATTCATTGGATTCGTTCAAATGGCTGATTCATTCAGGAGCAGGGGCGGTTCTAGGATTTCGTCTTTAGGGGGCTTAGCCCTCAGCAGGGGCGGCGTAAGGGGGGTGGGGTTGGGGGGGGGGGCTTTGGATGATTCTAAGGGCCCGACGATGGAGGGGGGCCCCCCGAGGGAGAAACGCGATTTCTACTGAGGGGAATGCGATCGTGATTTATACCGAGGGGGATCCCCCGGAACGTGATTTACCGAGAGGAACGCGGAACGCGATCTGTATGGAAGGGGAACAACCCTCGGACCGTGATCACGATTTCTACCGAAACCCCAACATCCCTCCCCCCCCATGGAAAGCGGGGGCCCAAGTGGATATGCTGTCCAGGGGGCCCTGAAAACGTAGCGGCGCCCCTGGCCCTCAGAGAGACCATTAGATACAACGACGATACAAATTAAATAAACCTAAATAAACAGTATTTTACTGTGCTTATGAAAACTGTATTACTGTATGAAGTAAACTGACACAATTATCTATTAAAGTTACAGAAGTTACTTAGTTAAGAGCAGTGAGTGATTCTCATGTTTTTCTTTTGTTGTTTGATTGACATTATTAGACTAATATAAGAAATGCATGGATTCATTATGCTGACACACATCCAAATATTTTCCTAACTGTTTATGTTTATTTAAGACTTAACTGACTGTGTTTACTTGGATACTCGTCAAGACAGCCATTGTGACATAATATTGTGTGTATTTGCTTATTTGTTCGAGAAGATGCGAAAGTGAATGACCCGATCTCATGAAAGTGCGTTTCAATGGCACGATTTTCTGTTTCTATTTGGTGTGCTATTCATACGAAGAAACTGACTTTGGCGTGCTTATGATACCCACATATTCTTACATGAGACCAGGCTACGATGTGGTACTGGCGTGCTGTCCGTGCAGTGCCTCTCAGTGCTTCATTCAAATGTATGCGCGCACAGTAACAATCTATCACAGCGCGTGAGTATCACATTGAGATCAATAAACGAGCGAGAATGATAAACTTTCTTGAGGAAGCAACACTGGCCTGATCATTCAGATAGCTCATTATAGTTTTAGGGGCGCTGAGATGACAAATAGGGGGGCTGAAACCCACCTAAAAATGGTCTAGAACCGCCCCTGTTCAGGAGTGAGTAAATGGTTCTTTATGAATGGTCCATTGAATCATTAGCCTTGTTCAACTTGAAGCGGATCATCACCATCAGATCGATCGGTGTGTGACATCAAAGTACCGCGAGAGCGATTAGAGAGCAGACGACTCTGCATGTTTTTTAATCGCTCTCGCGGTCCTTTGATGTCATACACCGATCAGTCTGTGCAGCGCCACTTCAAATCCAACGCGCCTATGGCCATTGGTTCAACAATGGTTCAACGCGCCAAATGGTTCACCCAATTCGTTCAAAACGTGCATTTAGAAATGAAATGCCGCTGTGTGTTGCTCGGAGACGAACAGTTCTGCTTTGTTTTTATATTTTCGTTGGCAAAATTGAGCAAAACAGACAAAATTGTGTAACACAATATTAACTTCTTTCTTACTGAACTGTTGTATAAGATCAGTATCACATTTGCACTCGTGTGATATTGCTCGCGTGATATTGCTTAACTATATGATGTAAATATGAGACAAACACTCAAACGGGGCATTTTTGCCCCATATCTTGAATTTTAGGGACATTCGAACTATGTTCTCTAGGCTCATCTATCTAGTGAGTTGTTGCCCTGCCTCATATGTCATCAATCAACTGTATGAAATGTCAGATGACCCACATGTCTGGGGCGGGGCAAGTGCATTAAATGTGTTAATAATTTTAACACGTTATTTTTCACCGTAATTAATTAATCTAATTAATGTTAAATTACCAGCCCTAATATATATATATAGCTTTAATGCATTTTAATTTCCATTTTAATTTGAGCAACTTTAGTATTTAAACATATTTAAGTTAGGTAGAAAAAGCTACATTTCTAATATTCAGTTAGGTTTTTAATACTTTTTTTTTATCTAATATTTTACAATTGATTTAATTTCAGCAATATTTCAATTATTGATTTTGAATAGTTTTAGTTATCAACACTGGTGAATAAAGAGTTGATAGTTCTAGGAATGGGTTTAGTCATAACCTAAATGCTTCTTTCCCCGTGATCACCATGTCATCCTTTCTCTCTCTCCGGTAGCCATGAAGAACTTAACATTCCAGATCACGCCAGACTCCAACAAAGACAGCGAGAGCATACAGATGGGTCGAGACCTCAAACTTTCCTGCCACGTTGACGCCCAGCCTCAGGACAAGGTGAACTACACCTGGTACAAGAACGGAGCTCTCATCTACTCCACCGACAGCCTCATCGTGCTGCGCAGCGACCCAGACATGCCGCCCGGTACCAGCAGCCTGGAAATCGTGGACATGAAGTTCAGAGATCAGGCCACCTACAGCTGTGTAGCCAACTTCCCCGGGAGCAGCGTTCCTGAACTGCGAGTGGACGTGAACATCACGCAGAGCAGCGGTGAGACACTGATTGTAATACTAAAGACGTGTAGCTTTTAAAACCCACTTGTTGTGCAAGTACTGTGAAATGGCCCTTTGATCCGACTCCTTCTGCTCGTTGCTGATGATGTTGTTTGCTTGTTAAAGTGTGATTTTCTTTGCTCGCAAACATGAAAGACCCCACGAAATGGTTTGATGAGTGTTGTTTTCTTTCCAGTGTGTTTCCTATTGTCCAAACAGTCTTTGAGACAAGACATATTAGACTTGTCCTGTTTAATCTATCTATCTATCTATCTATCTATCGTTCTATTGTTCTATCGTTCTGTTCTATCGTTATATCTATCGTTCTATCCTTCTATCTCTTTCTATCTATCGTTCTATTGTTCTATCTGTCGTTCTATCTATCATTCTATCGTTCAGTCGATCATTCGATCTATCTGTCGTTCTGTCTATCCATCTATCTATCTAGATAATAGCAAGCCTAAACTTAAATTTAATTAAAAAAGGCACTCACAACCTTCATTTTTAAATAAAATAAAAAATGACCTCTTGTGCCATCTTTAAAAAGAAAACACTATTCAGCACAAATGATGTTTATTGAGTAGTTTTTCAGCTATCTGAGAGGTTAAACTTATGCCTCGTGGCTAAACAGTGATAATGTGGGAATGGCTATTCTGCTGGGTTGATGGTAGTAAACTGTTGAATTCTGGGAAATACAGACACCCTCATGCATTTGAGTCCCCTCTGATCTGCCCTCTCTCATCTCAGCAGGATGCTTTTTTTTTTCCTGAGTTTCTCCTCTTTTTTTGTACTTGAAGTTTCAACCTTTCCTGGGGTTATTCTCTGTTTCTGACTGCAGTACCTAACATGATCAATCGTATCATCTGACAGTCTCTTTATCTCTCGCTTTATGATCTTTCAGTCCTACTGTTTGAAGTCTGTCCATCCTATATGGTCATTATTTTGACTGTTTTTTCCTTTATGTGTTTTGGTGTTGGTCCAGTAGATTTAAAGCAGTAGTGTCTTAAAAAAGCAGTTGATTATCTTTTAATATATATTATTTTATATTGCAACACAATTGTCTCTTTTATGTGTTGTTAACCTGCCAACTGGCCTTGGTTAGGAAAGATAAAAAGAGATGCGGCATTAAAATTGCAACACTGATTGAGTGGTAGAATGTTTTTTCTTTTCTTTTTTGCTTGTTTTGCACAATTGTTCATAAGATGAATAATTTTGAGTTAGTTTATCAATTAATTGATTATTGAATTTCATTTTTATCAATATCTGCAGATTTCCAATGATGACACAAGAGGTTGCATTTTCATTTTTCGTAAACATCAGTTGTGAGTGTCATGGGTCACTTAAGCTAAATATAGAGAGAGAAGTTGCAGTTCAAAACGTTAGTCATAAACTTCTTTGAATATGAGTTAGCAGTATGTCATAAAACTTTATTATCATTTTTTTATTGTTTTTATTATTGTTATTCCTTCCATTTTCTTTCATTTTTTCTTGTACATATTAGCTATTATTTAATACAATTTATAATTTTTTTTCAGACTTCCAAAAACAATACATCTCCTCTTACGACTATGTTTTCCTCTTTTCCAGTGGTTCCCCCTGTTCTGAGTGTTCCAGTCGGAGGGGGTGTGGTCAATGTCAGTGAGGGCGGGACTGCAGAGCTTGTTTGTTTGGTTGATGGTAAGCCCCGCCCACCTATTCTGTGGTCTCGTGCAAACAAGGACCTGCCCATGCCATCGGGGGATTGGGTGGTGGAAACACGCGATGGACGTTTGCGGCTGACCAATGTGACGCGGGACATGATGGGAGCGTACCGCTGCCAAACCGCACCTTACAACGGCCTAAACATCAAACGCCGACAGGCTCAGGTGCAGCTCAACGTGGAGTGTAAGTGTTTCAGTCATCGAACAAAGTTTTTGAATTGGGGAACTACTTTCAAATGATAGTTTGCCAAACTAGCCAGAAGTATCTAGCTACATTGAAATGATTTACAAGGAAACAGTGAGTAAATAGCATTTTTCTCCGTGATATGCATAAATTATTGCAGTCTCAGTCTCCAGTTTCTTATTTAAGGGTTGACCTGTGAACACTCAAAATGATTGGCAGGCACTTGAAATGGCACATTTAAATATGTAACCTAAATATCTTAAATCTTATATGTATATTATGTTCTATAATAGCTTAATATAATAACCAGATGTCTTAATTTTTATCAAAAAATAATTTGGACTTTTTGGTTGTTTATTTTATGTACACTACCATTCAAATTTTAGGGTCAGTAAGATTTTGGAAATGTTTTTGAGAGTCTTTTATTTATTTTATTTATTAGTCTCTTTTATTTAGAATTGTTATAATATTTTATTTATTGTTTTTTTATTTAATATCTTTTAGTTATTAGAGGCTGCAATCATTTGATCAAAAATGCAGTAAAAACAGTAATATTGTGAAATATTATTACTATTGAGAAAAACTATTCTATTTTAATATATTTTAATATTTGAATAAATTACTGTTATGGCAAAGATGAAATGTCAGCATCATAACTTCCTTCAGAAACCATTTTAATATGCTGATTTGCTGCTCAAGATACATTTCTTATTTTTATCAAAAAAAAAAAGTTGTGCTGCTTAATATTTTTGTGGAAACTGATACATTTCTTCAGGATCTTTTGATGATTTAATATTAGAAATCCGTTGTAGCATTCTAAATGTCTTTGCTGTCACTTTTGATCAATTTAATACATCTTAACATTATAAAAGTATTCATTTCTTTCAAAAGTTTGACCCCAAACTTTTGAATGGTAGTGTATAATTGCTATCGAGGTGGATGAAATCAGATTTTTTTTTCCTCAAATATCCTGTATCATACTCAAAAGCATGTCTGATTGTCACTCTCTATATTGTACAGGACATAGTCAAACTAATGTGATGTGATATTGTATGTGTTGTATGTATTGTATTGTTTGTGACTGAATATGTGACTCTGGACCACAAAACCAATCTTAAGTCACTGGGGTATATTTGTTGCAATAGCCAGAAATACATTGTATGGGTCAAAATCATCCATTTTTTGTTTATGCCAAAAATCATTAGGATATTAAGTAAAGATCATGTTCCATGAAGATATTTTGTAAATTTCCTACCATAAATATATAAAAACTTGGTTTTTGAAACTTGGTTTAAGAACTTCATTTGGACAGCTTTAAAGGCAATTTTCTCAGTATTTTGACTTTTTTGCACCCTCAGATTCCAGATTTTCAAATAATTGTATCTCGGCCAAATATTGTCCTATCCTAACAAACCATACATCAATGGAAAGCTTATTTATTCAGCTTTCAGATGATGTATAAATCTCAATTTTAAAAAAATGACCCTTATGACTGGTTTTGTGATCCAGGGTCACATATTGTAATTTTGTAACAACATCCTGCCCAGGGACTGCAGATGCAAATTAGCTTTATAGCTAACTCTGGCACAACACTTTTGATGTGCATTGTCCCTGTATAAATAAATGAAATATACTAAATATATATATATATATATATATATATATATATATATATATATTAGTGGTGTCAAAATTAGCAAAGTTAACGCATGCAATTAATTTTTTCTGATTAACGCATTAAAAATATTTAACGCAATTAACGCAGGGGCGGGGCTAGGGTTGGCCACCTCATTCGCAACTGCTGCCTCTGTCTCTTTCTTGAAAAGGATTGCGTTTATTTAGATGCAGAATGTCTTTATGACCACATCAAACGGGAGACGTTTCAGATATGCTCTAAACTTCGCCTCCGCGCCAGGCGCGAGTCAAATGAGCGCGTAAAGATACTGTGCTTGTAGTGCGCGCTCTTCAAATACACGCACAAAGGTGCCGGCGCGCGCTGTAGCCTGTATCATTTCATATCAAACAGTGAAAGAACTAAGGCATGTGAAAAGGATTGCGTTTATTTAGATGCAGAACGTCTTTATGACCACATCAAACGGGAGACGTTTTCAGACACGCTCGCCTCCGCGCCAGGCGCGAGTCAAAAAAGATACTGTGCATGCAATGTCCTAGTTATGCCGTCAGTTAAGGCATGAAGTTACCAAAAAGGCGATTAAAGCTTGTGTCCTGAGGCACCCCAGCACTGTCTCCCTCATCTAAAACACCCGATTCAACTCGTCCGCTCATTAGCAGAGACTTTAAGACCTGAAGTGGGAAAAGGTAAAGAGAGTTGCATGTCAGATCCGCGTCACGTTCAGCAGTAGTTTTAAAGCAATAGCAGGCAAATAAGTTAATAACTAGCTGCTGTGATATCTATTAACCCAAGAACAAAAGAAAAAAGAGGAAATCAATAACTTTTATAGCTTTAAGGGGTTCATCTATATTTAATTTAGAATTTAGAGTTTGGTAACTATATTCATTTTCTGTATATTTCTGCTGAAGGGCACAAGTAGCTAAATATGTCATTTATTAGGTTCATGTGAAGATTGTTTCAAATTCACTTAAATTAGAAGTTAAGTCTAATAAATGTTAAAATTGATAGCTCTAAATTATACTGTAATGCTGAATGGCTACAGTCAATGGTTAAATATTCAGGAGAAAAAACTATTTTATAGAGACATCAGTAGTATTGATATCAGTATGCTGGCCTTCAATCAAAAAAGATGCCATTAAAGAAATATTAAAAGATACTGTTCTTATGTTGTTTGTACATTGTACATTTGAAGATTGAATGTGAAATTATTGGTAAATATAAAAGTATATTTAAAAACTTTAATGTTAGGTGGAATTAATCGCCATTAATTTAGAAAATAAAGCATTAATTAGTTAATTTTTAAATTGATTTATACTTAATATATATATATATATATATATATATATATATATATATATATATATATATATATATAGACGTCACTAAACTGTGATGCCACAACTATAAGAGCATCGTTCACAGGTTTCTGCATGGACCTAACTATACAGACTAGGTTTTCAAACCCTGGGTCAAAAATGGGTCGCCAGGATGATTTAAGGAAAATATAGGCCCTATGTAAGTTACATTAAAAATAACAAAATTTGCTTCCGTAAAAATAAAATACGATCATAATCTATATAGAAAAGGTATAAATATGCGAAATATGTCTGACTTAAATAATTAACAGATATAAAACAGATGTGAGGCACGGCAAATAAGTTCACGGAAAGGAAACCAAGAACCGAGATGACAGAAAGCGCATCCTGTTTGCTTAATTACAAAAACACAAATGTTCTGTTTTTATTGTGAGTGTGCAAAAATAGAAGTAAACTTCACATGCGAGTTGTCTTACTCTTATCTGTATGACCAAACATGGAGTAGCTATTTAATGTGTTAGCTGTTTGATCGCACCGGCACCTCACACACACACACACACACACACACACACACACACACACACCCCACATATTCTAGCAATTCAAACTTGCCATCGCAGTCTGTTCATTATCAAAATAAAATACAGTCAGCCAAACAACATCCAACATGTTTATACAGTAGGAAGTCTGGCTCTAGCCTTTGTATACAGTAATTTCACAGAAGGATTTTATTTGTCAGTCGACCAGGGCATTGGACACATCACACATTATTTGTCAATTGACACAGTTTGGACACATCCCAGAGCACCTCAGACAACAGCACTCCTGTGCCTGCCTGAGAAAGGACAGCGGTAATGAAGTCTATCATGAAATTGTCTCGATCGATGGCGTGATTAGGTTTGATTTGGTGCCGCACATTCTAATGTAATTTTAATCTTGATTGTAATGCGATCCACTGACTGAGGATAGATTGAGTCTCCGAATGCACGACCAAACGAGCCAAAGTGACACGCGTTTTCCATTAAGACCCAGTGGGCCATTATCAATGATTTTGATCCTGCTATTTTTAGATGCAGCATTTGGGGGCCGGCGGGAGTGTTAATGCGTTCAGAGTTTTCATAATGCATTATGATGCCCGCGTGGAGCGCGTTTTGTAAGTGCCAAACTAAAAAGCCTTGAGTTCATTAGCGCTCTAGCTGCGCATAACCACACAAAAGATAGACGGGCTAAACCCTGAACCACTCAATGCGCATCAGCCCTTTTCACACGAGCCATTAGCGGAGCAAAGCACTCTACGCTCTCATAATGGATCCTGTGTTTATTGTGTTGCTTCAAAATGCACCATGTGATTACAGGACGATGCTGAATTTGAGTGTGCGTCGATCCATTCACTGCACAGGAGGAGTATCTGACCATGCGCATCACACAATGCAAAGAGCTTTTTGGAGCTGTGACATTGTGGCCAGGAAAACCGGATGCTTGGTGGTTCAAGCCCCACAAGGTGCAAGCTGTGAACTAGTACCATTGTGCACAAGGCACTGAACCTCCTTTATTCTAGGAGAAGTGAGCATGGATAATATTTTTGGTGACTGTTCTGCTCTGAAAAAAATGGTGTAGGATTTACATTGACTTACAAATAGAACATTTCAGAAATAATTACAAAGAAACGACAAGTAACACATTAAATGAACCCTCATGTTGTGATTCGGTCATTTTGACCTAAAGAGATCAAGATTTGGTGCTAAAATAGCACCAAAAATAAAATAAGAAATGTATAAGCCGTTTTTTCTTTTATATACTGTAGGTTGGTCAATTTTGACCCACAACACTAAATTCTGCAAAGTATTTTCAGCACAGCACATGAAATTTTGAAATAGACTGTAAGTGTATGGTAAAATGTACTGCGACGAGTCGGCTGCCTCCCCCCTTAATGTCATCACCACCCCGTCCCTTATTTGCCGCCCTTCACCAGGCTCCCGACGGGAGTGGGTGTGTGAGAGAGGAGGGGCGCTGAAGATGGACAGGTCTGGCGGCGTGTGATGAGGCACACCTGAATCGCATAGGGCCTCATCACCGCCACCGTTTATATGCCGAGAGCGCCTCTCCTCGAGAGACCGGTCTCTTCCCCGTGCATGCACGCTGGTGTCCTCGTGGGTCCAGGAAGGGTGCGTAGAGGGAACCCCGTGCCACCAAAGCCGCGAGCCGTCAACCCCGTGGTCCGGAGGGGACCGCACCCGTTATGTGGCTGACGGGCCAGGAAGCCGGGCCACCCATCTCCGCTTGCAGTACCGGGAGGAAGAGGATGTTGCCGCCGCTAGAAGAAGCCGCCGCTCCCTCGCGCCCCGGACCATGTCGCGTGCGGCCGCCGGACTCCGCCCCTTCCCTGGACCCTTCCCTTCTGAACACTGCCCCTCCTTCACTAATCCCGCAGCACGACGAGGACACCAGATCCCCTGTTTATTTTGGACACTTTTCCCCCTTTGGACACTTTATTTTAATATTTCTGTTTAATAAAAGCCTCTCCGAGGCCTGGCGCCACACCCACTGTGTCTGTCGTTTGCTCCTCCCGCCACAGTACTTAAAAATTCTTAAATAATTTGATATCTCTTTAGATTATTTTCATTGTTCATATGCTGTTTTGTTATCATACTTTGTGTGACAGGGTTGTTTCAGTATGTCTCTTTCCATCTGGCAGACAGCGTTTAGGTAAACGAGTTTGTCTCAGGTGAGCGGAGCATGTCATTGCTCAGCCTGTGATCAATTATGATAAACGATGACAACAGCTACGTGATTTATACTGTTATTAAGCAGCACAGTCAATGAATCTGCATGGCCCGTACATTCAGAGACAAAGTATAAATGCAGAGCATGTGACTTAAACACAATATATCCCAACACATGTAACGCAGAGCATGCTGTGAACAAATTGAAGTTCTTGGGAAGGATTTATGGCCAGAGAAATCTCAGAATGCTGTGTTGCAGCTAAATGAGTGATAGCTTCATTAAGAGCTCGTATGAATCACCCTCTCCCCCACGCATCTAAGTCTATCCTCGCATCCTCAGTCCCTTTGTTTCTATCTTCCGTCAATATCGCTGCCATTACGGGCCCGGCTAATGCGGAGTATTGCAGGATGGAGGCAGTTTATAGCCCACCGCTGTGCTTCATCCCACGGCAGGTCTGATTTATGAGCCAGGTGGCTCTGCCTGTCTCTCTGGAGCTGGAGGCAGGGGGATGCTGTCTAACACCCTGTTCCTGTCTCTCTGTGTCAGGAGAGACAGACAGCATCTGCCTGAAACTGAACCACATTTCACTGAGAGGCATTCAGAGGCTAGCAGGGTAAATCTCACAAAACCTGTCAAGAACTGTCTCATTCTCAAAAAACAGCGATGTATTGTTTACATCGTAAAGCATTTGTAGTATTTAATTGTATATTGATTTAAATAAAAGTTGTTCACCCATAAATAAAATTTGCTGAAAATTCACCTTCAGGCCATCATTAAAACGCTATTGACTTAAAATGCATGCTTCCAGCTAAAATACAAGTCCTCTATCCATAATATTGTTTTCTCCAGTGAAAAAGTAGTCTCGTCTGAATCAGGACATCTGATTTTTGTGTCTGTATTTATTGTTCATTTTATCTTCATGCTGAATTTTATCAGTGTTGTTTGGTAAGCCCATGATGTTTTGGTTACAGACACGTGTCCTCTCACATGAGATGGATGATTATAGTTTGTTTATGGGAACTGTTGTGTTGTAAAATCAAAATAGTCTGGTGTAAACTTCATTATGGGAATAGATGAGAGAAAATCATCTCTTCCTGTTGAGTTTGGATAAATGTTTGTCACAAACTGCATTGAAATGCAACACTGATGATTGCCCCATCACATCAAGGGAATTTATAATGCTATATACTGAACAATATCATTCACGGCACCTTTTGTTATGCATTTCCCAACTTGACTTTTTTTCTGTCCTGTCTGTATCTGTTTTTCTTGCTTTCTTTGCTCATCATGTTTAAATGGTTTAAATGCATTTAGCATTTTTATTTGCCAACAAATAATCAGTAAAAGGAGGTGCATTTCGGAAAAGTCCAACAAAATATCATATGAGCTGTTTTATTCATTTCATAATGCGTAATGAATATGCATAATTTATAAAGTTCATGCATTCCATGGGATTTGAACCCATGACCCTGGCATTGCTAGCGCTGCTGCTTTTCTGTTCACTTTCTTGTCTAAATGTTCATTTCATTTAGGGAAATAAATTCAAAAACATGTATCAAATTAGATTTACAATGCAAAATGATTATGAATATGTGGAATACAGCCAAAAACTGTTTTTTTTTTGTTGTTGTTGATAATGAAAATTATTTAATAATTAATTTTTTATTTTTTATTTTTACTACAAAGAATTGTGCCACTTATGGAGTGGTTTGGCGGGAGTACTAGTTCTCTCCCACGCTGTTTGTTTTCTTTGTCTCAAATCCAAAGCACAAACCAGAGAATCCTGTGGGAATTTTAAATAGGTTTCATTGTGATTATTTTGGCAGTGTTGAATTAGCGTGAACACAAGTCAGTGAAATAAAATTTGACCCTGTGTGCTTCCTTAATGCACAGACTTGGCCTTGTTTTACTATATTTGTTGTAGATGAAAAATGTTTGTCTTTTTTGATCTTGTTTATTGTTTAATTTTTCATCGCCATGTGATAATTTGGTGAACCTCTGACATGACTTTCCTTTTTTAACTGATGTCACTTAGTCAGTGTGAGACGCTATTCACAAGCCAAATGACTTCTTTAATCTGACATATTTTTCAAGTGAAACAGGAAAGAAAAATGGATTTTATCCATCAGGAATTGACTGGATCATGGGAAATGGGGATGATAATCATTTTGAATGTTAGATGTCTATTTCACAGGATTGTCTATTAAAGATAACATTCTGTACAACCAAAGAGTTTGTAAATCAGTCTGAAGCTAATAAGGTTTTTTAATTATATTGTCATTGAAAGAATTGAATTTGAGTTCATAGAGTTAATTACACCCTGATGCTTTGTCACAGTTTCTGCACATTATTAGTTACAGTAATGTACTGTTGATGTATGCCTGAGGTGCTGTGATGCTAATTTGCAGTCACATCACTTCATACATGCGGAGTGTCTAACCAGACCCTGGTAGACTGTGATTAGTCAGTAGCTCTAGCACACTATATAGATTGATTCCGTGCAATTAGCTGAGACAATGTGGACCCCGTCTTATTGATTCAGGTAGTAGCTTGCAGTCTGTCATCCGAACATCGTCGGCATGTGCGATGGGTTCATGCGTTGTGTCCTGAGTGCTTTGGTGTGGTTTATGTGGGGCTTTGCTTCCAGTAAAATTCTTCAGTTCAATTATTGTTCTTTTCCTTAAATTGATTTTTGTCCTGTTAGTGAAGAAAAAAACGCTGTTTGAGAACCTTCCTCTGAAGAGCATTTTACCAAAGTGAACTGTGATAGAAGTCAAAATGTCAGCATAGAAGACCAAAACAGATGCAATTGATAATAAATGATTGTAAAATTATAATTGTACCCAAAATATTCACCAAAAAATGTCAAAGCAACAAGCAGATGAATACCAGTGTAATAGTCTTTCTTTCTCCACCAGACCCTCCTGTTGTGGATCCAATCCTGCTGGATGTCCGTTCTCAAACATTTTCAACAGTCAATCTCCGATGCCTGGTTCTCAAATCCAATCCAAACCGAATAGCCAGCGCCCGCTGGTATCGTAATGGGCTGCCCATCCGAACCCCAACGGTGGACCCTCAAAGTGTCCCTCAGCTCCGGTTCAAACTAGACACCACTAATAATGGCACTTACGAGTGCAGAGTGAGCAATGGAGTCGGGACCTCAACCTGCACCTTCATTGTGTCTGGTGAGTTGTAAAAATAATGCATGTACATTGGGTGCTGTAACTTACAGAAAAAACTTGAACCTAAAAAATAGATGGATATTATGTGGTAGAATTGATCTTCGTGCTTTCCTGTAGCCTTGGGTCTACTAGTCTTGATATAGGAGAGTTATCAAACTTTGTCAAGAGTCAGAAGTCATATTTTGTTTGTCTTATTATTCCTGTTGTATGAGCACAAGCAGTCTGGCTTATTCAAGTTTATCTGTGCTGTAAAAATCCAGGTCATACCTGTGGCCAGCTGCAGAAACTGCTTAGTCTTACAAGGTAGTCATCTAATTTTTGTCTTTACCAAGTCAGTTACATAAAAAGGTAGAATGAGCTCATTTGAATCTGAAAAGTAAGACTGATTACCCCTGCTCATTGGTCAGACTAGTTCTTCATAGTCAAATGGTTTAACACCACCAGTTTGGCCAAGCTGGTCTACTAACCCTAACCATGGTAGGTCAGCCTGGACCCAAAAGCTGCTAGCATACATGATCAGCTATTTAAAAATGTGGCGTTTGATTCATTTCAGCTAATCAGTTCTTTCAAATAGTTTCAGTGAACCATTACAAAAATACTATTTATGCCTTCCTATACATCATAATATGGTTTATTAAGATTTGTTAATAAGAGACTTTATTTAATATAAACCCTTATTGAAATCCTTATGAAATGTTGTTCTCAGTTTAGACAAGTCCAGTTGCTGATTCGTAGATGAATCATTCAGACACTGAACAGAACTGCTTTGACTGATCCATTCACCTAATTCTTTCAGACATCACTACAATTACCTAAACCAGTTTAGACAAACTGAAGACCATAAATGACCAGCTTGGACCAACAAAACCATATGAAACCTCTGTCATCAAGCTGGTTTAAACTGGATCAGACTGGATCTTCCATCTGGAATTATATAATCAGTTCTGGTTGCTTTGCTAGGAAGCAAAGAATAGCATTAAAATGAGAATTAGCATATTTTATGTGAAAAGCGTCCGTCACTCACTTCTTACAGTTGAGTTGCCAGCTTTGTTAGCTACTACGCTAGTTGGTGATGTACTGTACAAATCTGCCAAGAAAGGCCAGACGGTGATGTGGCACCATACAGTACACTTCCAAAAGGCCCAGGTGTGTCTGTTCTCTCTGTGGGGGGAAAAAATTGGCTGGCGTCTTGCAGACTTATAAGGTTTTTCCTTCTCAGTAGGGTCTTATCTTTAGCTTTGCCAGCACATCATGACAGCTGAGGGGTGCTAATGCTATCAGCTAGTTCTATCGCCACACTGTAATTTGACTGCTGTTATATTGTAGGCCTAGCTGCTATGCAACATACAGGAATTGTGTTGCAACATTTAGCATTCTATTGTCCTTACTCTGATTACTATGAAAATAATTTATTAAATGTACCCAAGCTAACAAGATAAGGTTTTAAGAAGGTTTGCTAATGTTCCCATTAAGTTATGAAAATGTTATTTCTGAATGTTCTCTGAATATTCTCTTAAAATGTCCTGTTGGTTTTGTGAATGTTAACATAGAGGGTTACTTTTGAATGTTCACTGAACCATCTGAAACTAGTAGTGTTTAAAAAAAGTTAGACGAATTTCCAACTAAAATGTTTCAGAAAAATGTTCTGTTAACACTGTATAAATAATGTTTTTGTGCTAATGTTTTAAAGATGTTATTAAAGACCAGTTTCCTGTTATCTGGGACAATGGTAAATAATGACAGAATGGTTAGCCTCTTACACTGTTTGAATGAAATCTCATATTCATTTATTTTGGTTATACACTAATTATAATTGCAGTAACTAAATGATGATTACCTTAAGTTTTTGTAAGGGACACAGCCAAAGATATAAAAACTGACTTCAACACAACATAACTGCTTACAGGTGCATTTTTTCCTCATAAAAAGTACTTCAAATATAGAATTTATTCAACATCTTTGGCTCAAGACAAAATCTGAAAAATATTTATTATTGTAATTCCATTTGGTGACACTAAATTAAACAGTTCTCATTTAATGAAATGCTTGTCTTTCATTGATGCTCTAGATAATTGATTCTCACCCGGTGGGTCGTGACCCAATAATGGCTTTTTTCTGCAATAATAAAATACAATTAACTATGCATACCTAGAATGCCAAACAAATTTACCAAATCTTTAATCTAACAGCTATGTCTAGAAGCAGAACCACTGCTATATCAACCTTATTTTCAACATATCTTTAACAGTCCATTATGCTGCTTGATATTGCAAGCTGTTTTTCTTATCATATTATTTTAATGCATTGACATAATTAGAAACACACCAGTTTGTAGTGCAAATACAGTAGTTTACTGCAATCAAATGAACTGAAAGCATTGCACATTCACAGGAAATAACTAACTTCCGCATTGCAAAATAAGGTGGCTAAGATGGTAGTAGTTTATCTTTTTAAAGTATTTGACTAATTAGTCATGTTCTGTTTTGGTTTGTTTGTTCGTTTAGCTCAGCCATATAATGCAGAGTTTTACTACGACACTCCAAATCCCATTCGCACCTTGAAGAACAATTATTCCTACATCTTACAGTGGACACAGAAAGAGCCCAGCGCTGTAGACAAAATCATCGGCTACTGGATCAATGTCCAACAGGTAAAGCAAATACCCACAGACACTGGAAGCTTCATATTTACTGCTTCTTTCTTTCTTTCTTTCTTTCTTTCTTTCTTTCTTTCTTTCTTTCTTTCTTTCTTTCTCTGTGTGTTGACTCGTTGGGAGGTGGATGAGTAGAATAAGTGTGTTTGCAATAGGAGTCAGGGGAATAGTGTGCTCTATGTAGGGAGCAGACAGTGGATCGATCACTGCTTGTACTGCATTAAAGAGACTCTCAGAACCCCACCGGCCCAACACAAGAGCACACAAGCAGCCTGATTGGGTCTGTATTTCATCCCTGCTGGAAAAAAACCCCCAACTCATACACCCTAAGGTGCTCTTTTAAGGAGCATGGTCAACCACGACCCACCAGCTTGTAGTCTGTGTGATAAACAAAGAGTTTGGATTAAAATACAGTGTTGCTAGAAGCCATTCTCAGGTCATGTTTCTTCTCTAACAGTGTCACTGGTGAAGTAAATTGGCCTTCAGGGTCGACCTCGCAGGACGAAAATATTGGTGTATATATTTACGAATAAATCGCAAATTGAAGTTACATATTTATAGCATGCGCAAACCTATTGTGTTTAGTAGTTTCAGTTCTCCTCCACAGAGATGAATATGTCCTCATTGTGTCCATCAGACTCGACTTTGCCAGATGGGATTGGATGCTCATGTATAGCTAACTTTATTTCACACCCAAGCAGAAGTAATTCACATAGTTCCTGCCTTTTGACCTTCGTCCCTGAGTCAGCAGTGTTGAGGCCGCATGAATATCTGCTTTGCATTTCTGTACATGGTTTAGTGGAGCATTGTCCGAAGTACAGTGTCTGGATAGTTTGCTAAAAAAAATGTAAATATGTCCCAGTTTCCACTGTGAGGCTCGCTGACTGAAAAGGTTTTATCTTCAGTGCAGGTCCATAACCACCATAGACGCTGAGAAGGACAAGTCCTCTATCCCCCTGCCCACCCCCAATATTTGATAGTTGACAGTATTTGACAGTTTTTGTACAGTCGACAGTACATTTTTAGGCTTGTAAGTGGTCTAACAGTACTCGTCAACGTTAACCAGTGTTGGGGGTAACGTATTACAAGTAACGCAAGTTATGTAATCAGATTAGTTTTTTCAAGTAACTAGTAAAGTAACGCATTACTTTTAAATTAACAAGAAAATATCTGAGTTACTTTTTCAAATAAGTAACGCAAGTTACTTTGTTTTCCTATTTATTTACTGACACCTTTCCTGTCCCCGTGTTGAGAGAAATTGGGAGTAAGTGCAGAGGCAGAGGCATTTTCTTCAGCCTGAGTCTTATTAATTTCAATTGGTGTGAAAGGGCCTTTACAGTTGCCAAAAATATAACTTATATATAACTATTATATTTATACTATTATATTTATATATAAAATATAACTATATACTTTCCATAAAAAGTAACTAAGGAATGCAATTAGTTACTTTTTATGGAGTAACGCAATATTGTAATGCATTACTTTTAAAAGTAACTTTCCCCAACACTGATGTTAACTTTTCCCAACCTAACCAGAATTACAGTTGCAGTTTTTAACTGCAAAAGAGTGCGAGGCAAGATGTAAATGAAACATTTAATATTTGACAACTGTTTCACTAAAGAAATGTTAAAAAAACAACAGTAATAACCAGGGATACAAGCTACTCAAACTTTTTGTCAAATTTTGCTGTTTTGAATTACTTAATGTACTTTATAGTTGAATGTATCAAGACAAGAAGCATTTTTTTGCTTTTCAACATATTAGATATACAAATAAGACTGAATGGATACATATATATATATATATATATATATACACATACACAGTGCCTTGCAGAAGTATTCAAACCCCTTCATTTTTTTTACGTTTTGTTACGTTGCAGCCTTACGTTAAACCACTTTAAATTACTTTTTTCCCACAACAATCTACACTCCACACACCATAATGACAAAGCAAATAACAGGTTTTTAACATCTTTGCAAATTTATTAAGCATAAAAAACATAAATGATTCCATTGCATAAGTATTTAACCCCTTATCTGGGACAGTTGAAACCAGCTCTGCTCATCACCTGCAGAGTACCATCCAAAAAGTAAAGTGTGCTGGTAACAGCCTCATACTGTGGGGCTGTTTTTCAGCGGCAGGGACTGAGAGACTCATCAGAGTAGAAGACAAGCTCAATGCACCAAAATATAGAGATAGCCTTAATGAAAACCCAGTCCAGAGCATTCAGAGCCTCAGACTGGGCAGAAGGCTCACCTTCCAACAGGACAACGACCCTTAGCACACAGCAAGAGTGGCTTATAGACAACTCTGTGAATGTCCTTGAGTGGCCCAGCCACAGCCTGTGCTTGAACCCAATCAAATATTTCTGGAGAAACCTGAAAATGTGCATCTGCCCCCATCCAACCCGACAGAGCTTGAGAGGTGAACAGGTGAGGTGAAGAATGGCAGATAATTGCCAAATGCTGATGAGCAAAGCTTTTCGCATCAAACAAAAAAGACTTGAGGCTATAAAGGTGCTTCAGCTAAGTACTGAGTTAAGGGTTTGAATACTTATGCAACATACTTATTTCAGATTTTTTATAAATTTACAAAGTTGTGACAGTTCTGTTTTTGCTTTGCCATTATGGTGTATGAAGTGCAGATTGATGTGGAAAAAAAAGTAATTTAATGCAGTTTAACAAAGCGGCAACATAACATAAAACGTGAAAAAAATGAAGGGGTTTGAATACTTTTGCAAGGCATTATAATATATATATTATCTGCAAACAGTTCAAATTGATTATAAAATTCTTTTTCTTGTTCTTTTATGTTTTTTCTTTATTTCCTTAAAACTTAATACTTTATACTTTATTTAATTCCTTTAAGCCATTGCCATTGGGTTAAAAAAATGTTAAGGACGTGATTTGCTTTAATGTCCTTTCAGCTGTAGAAAGAAAGCTGATTCTTGTGTTATTTTCTAATTTATCTGTTCTTTTATTTCAGAAATGAGCTTGCAGCATTTCTGGTTATTGCCTGTCCTTCGCTCATGCAAGCATCTAACTTAGCTTGAAAAATGTGCAAATGTATTTTCAGCAACCAGTTTTTTGTATGACACACACAAGTACTGTTGTTTTTGTCATCCACAAAGTTATACTGGACATTGCAGAATGCATCAAGCCAAGCGTACAAAGATACTGTATAACACTAACTATTCTGCAAAACAAGAACTTTGTTCAGAAACTTATTGAGCTGTTTATACTGTAAAAAAACTCTATTCCTAATGAGTATTTTTGTATAATTATGTAGTTAAAATATCTAAAATTCCCCTTTAACAAGATACATTTTCTTGAGAAGCACTGAGAACTTATTAAGACTTGTTTTCCTAGACTGTATCTAGAATATAAGGGTATTTTGTTTTACTTGTTTTTTCTTAACACGAGAAAAAAATCTGCCAGTGGAATAAAACAAAATACACCCATATTAAAGCTACATTCTCTGAAAACAAGCCTTTATGTGCATTATGCAATGTTATTTCTCAAGTAAACCGGTCTTGTTTAAAGCATTTTAGATATTTTAACTGGAAAACAATTCAAAACAGTTATGCTGCACTTAATATGCAATATTTTCTTTTGGTCAAAAAGCATCTCAAGTATCCTTCATGAGGAAGGCAGTCCCATAATGCATTACAACAAGCTGAATGAAGAAATCTATGATTTAGTACTGAATTAATTTACATAATTTGTGTGTTTTATGCATTTTTACACTTATTAGTACATTGCCATATTAGAACCAAGTTCTATTGAAGTCAATCACATCAAGCCAACTCACTAAGATATGGACAGAGCCAATGTTTAATCTAAATGAGGCAACGTTTCAGTTAAATAAACTACATCTTTGAAGCATTCACCAGGATTCCCTCCACTCCCTGTGTGTCCCGGTTGAAATCTGGCCACCCTACACAACAAACAAACACCCTCTAGACATCTCGAGATGACCCCAGCAGCAGCGACGGCGGTCGGACGGGAGCGTGCCAACGGCACATCGACGCTCCCTCGCCACAGAAACCTTGTGCGCTTTGTGACTCTTCATCAGATTTTTTGATTCCGACGTCCTGATCATCTATTCATAGAAACCTGGCCCAGAGGAGGGCGGCAGGAACGGAAGAGCGCCGATGAATTATGGAAGGAGGCAGGAATCAAAGCGAACGGGGAGGGGGAGATTAGCCACTTGTCTTTGTGTGCATGAATAGCTAATCTTCCCCTCTTTAAAACCTTACCTTAAGTAAGAGTCTACAGGGACCAATGAATTAACATCCTGACTGCAGCAAGCGTGCATTAACTTTTTATGAGCGCCAGTGTGTGTGTGTGTGTGTGTGTGTGTATGTGTGTGTGTGGTGGAGAGGGAGACAGATTATAGATGAGCTTCTCAGTAGACTCAGTTGAGTATATGTGCATATTTGATCACAGTAGAATAACAATGAATTTCTGTGTGTGAATGTGTGAATAGTGAAATATAGTTCATTCTGTTTGTGTGTGTGTGTCTATACGGTCAAGACCGTGCGTTGGCGTGTTTGTCCGTGTATGAATTTGTCCAAGGTGTGAATGCGCAGCGCTGCTTTGCAGTGGTAATGTTGATAAATGTTTTATAGATGTTGCTCCGAGAAATGTAGACAAGAAAGGGAAAAGAGAGAGGGGTAATGAGCTGAAGAAAGCAGTGCCATTGTTTCTCACAGAGACGAGAGCGTTCAATACAGAGAGTTTCAGTCTCTAACTTTAGAAATGTCTCTTGTTACTCATCTAGTACTGGGACTATCACAAGATATATGCACGAGAATAGAAATTAACAATGTAACAAGCACATGCTTAATATAGAGATATATACAGTATGATAGATCATCAAGTATTTTTTTTGAAAGATAGATGGGAGAGTCGTGTTCAGGAAAAAAATTAAGAACATTATACTGTAAATGAACTGTCAAAAATTAATCACTTTTTACTGTACTTCACATGCAATGAAATATATCTCAACTTTACTTGCCTTTTTTATTAGTTGTTTTTAAATGATTTTATTTTTGGCTTTTCTTCATTATTCATATAAAATATATATTTTTTTTTAATAATTTAAATTTATAATTTATTTTAATAATTTAAATATAATTATCATTTAACTGTTAATAATGATAATAATAATAATAATAATAATAATAATTATTATTATTATTATTATTATTATTATTATTTCCACTTTGAAATTAATCAGGGAACACATGAAATTTCGTATCAGAATACAGTTTTTTTTTAAATAATTGTATTTCTGCATCAGTCATAAAAAAATAAAACTAATAATAATAATAATAATTATTATTATTATTAATACAATACAGTTTTTATATTCATTTATTTATTCAAAATAAATTGTTTAATTCTGTGTTATGTATTATTGTATTATTTTAATAATAATAATAATAATAATAATAATAATTCCACTTTGAAATCAATCAGGGAATGCATAAGAAATTTTAACAGAATGCAGTTTTATTTTTTTAAAATAATTGTATTTCTGCTTTTGCCTGCAGTCATAAAAATAAAACAAATAAACAAATAATAAACTAATAATAATAATAAACAAATAATAATGTAATATTTGTTTTATTTTTGTTTGAATTATTATTTATTTATTTATTTATTTATTTTTTGCCTCTCTTACCTCCTTGGAGAAACGCCCCTGCTAAGCATACATTTGTGCACTCTTTCTTTCTTTAATTAAACATTTTTCTTTACCTCCATCACACTTTCACATAACAGGTGAGCAGAGCGATTTCATTTCCTCTGAACTTTTCAAAAGAAGAACAAGACCGTTCTCCCGTTTTTGAAACGAGTTCTGTGTTTTCAGAGACCGCAGGAAACACCAGGCTTCATTTGTAAAGCTGCAGCGCTTGTTTACTGGTGCGGAAAACTGAGTCCCTCTAGAATAAACGTACGCTGAGTAAGATGAGAAACTTTCATTACCACTTATTATTTTGGGCTCATTTTTTGCAGTTCATTTTTTCCATCGAACTGATGCT
This sequence comes from Tor tambroides, assembly GCA_021397915.2. Classification (NCBI taxonomy): domain Eukaryota; kingdom Metazoa; phylum Chordata; class Actinopteri; order Cypriniformes; family Cyprinidae; genus Tor; species Tor tambroides. Next base: position 1,638 of record JAFVLL020005003.1, on the reverse strand, counting down.
AACAAGCTAAATTTGATATTCAGAGATTGTTCTAAATTTGCTGACAAACGACAAACCCAGTTTCATCTTTTAAACACACTCTTTGCCATGTTACTCAACCACCGGAGACTCGAACAGCTGTCCGCATCCGAACCCGAGCCCTGGTGACAGACCTCCGATCAGTGGGGTGAACCACCTCAGGAGAGACAGAGAGAGAGAGAGAGAGAGAGAGAGAGAGAGTGTGCTTGAATGCATTTACACATCTTTATTGAGCCGTACCTGCAGGGGGAATCCTGCGGCAAGAGAAGCATGGTTCACAGGCCTCTGCTCACACCTCGCACACCTGTGATATTACGAGAGGGTGAGATCTTACAGCTGTGTGTGTGTGTGTGTGTGTGTGTGTGTGTGTTTAGTATATAAAGGCCTGTGCAATGTGATGTAACCTTTTCTGCTAGTTCTTCATCCTTTAATGATTTAGTATGTACCATATTCCTAAAGACCAGAGATCAAGATCCAGACCTAGACCCGTCAAAGCCCAGCAGACCGAGACCTGTTGCTCCATCAACCATTTTAATGAGCTGAGAACATGCAGAATATATACGTAGCTGCTCAGAGTCATGGATTTATTGTGAATTTTGATATCATTTGCTGACTTGAGGTACTCTTACAACCTGCCCTGGACACAAATTTGTAAGTTCATATTTTCACATGCAAACAAGCTTTATGGCAGAAAGTATGTAGCAAACAGTTGCATCAAATCTTGAACAGTGCGTTGCAATATTATTATGTTTAAGTGTTTTGTTGTTGCAGTTACAGTCTTTGTTGCACATTCAGTACTGTATATAATCTTGACCTGATTTTGTAATCATAGCCAAAATAGTTCATATCAAGACTTTCTCTTAATTGATTCAGTTGATGTATTTGACCAATGAATGACACGCTAGTTCCTTTTCATAAATGTTACAAATCTATTCAAATAATACAATAATTTATTTCTGACATTGCCTTCACCATACACACATCTGTCTTTGTCCAGCTTTCAGATGCATTCCAAATATCAGTGTTTGCTCTTCAGACAGATTTATCTGTCACCTGTGGCATCTTTAGAGGCTGAGCTGATAGTAGACAAAGAGAGACGTGAGGACGTGTTTATATTTACCCAACATGCCCTGCTGCAGATCAACATGTGACAAACCAGATTATGTCTGACCATTCACTCCATGACATGCAGTACAACTACAGCTCGTTGTGATCAGGTCTTATCAATACAATGATGCAGTTATTGTTGGCACATATATGTGTTTCTTATATATATACAGTGCCTTTCAAACCCCTTAATTTTTTTTTTTACGTTTTATGTTGCAGCCTTACGTTAAGCCGCTTTAAATTACTTTTTTTTCCACAACAATCTACACTCCACACACCATAATGACAAAGCAAATAACAGGTTTTTAACATCTTTGCAAATTTATTATACATAAAAAAACATAAATGATTCCATTGCATAAGTATTCAAACCCTTATCTGGGACAGTTGAAATTTAACTCAGGAGCATTCATATTGTTTGTAGATGTTACTACACTTCGAGTGAAGTTAACCTGTGTCAAATTCAATTGAATGGGTATGATTTGGAATGGCACACACATCTTAATAAAAGGT
>JAFVLL020005002.1:0-14374 GCA_021397915.2 Tor tambroides | reverse complement strand
TGCAACTGCCTTGGTGTAATGCCTTGAGATGTAAGCAGCTCAACTTGGTTTTGGAACAGAGCTGGTAAGTTGCAAACATTTTTCTTTATTTTTTTATTTATTTATTTTTTCTCACTCTCTCTTGGACTGCTTTCATTTGGCATTGTCTAAGCGGTTTATTGTATGCGTTTTCTGAGAATCCTGACCTCATAGCTATTTTCATATACACTCAGTGGAAAGCATTCATGGTTCATGCTCAGAATTTTGCCATGTTTTCTTGGAGGAAAAGTAACAGATAAAATGGTTGACTGAAATTGAATTTAGCATCTTTAAAAAAAGTTTTAAATGAAACAGATGTCGTATGAGTTTCCAAAGCCATCGGCAGGTGAAGCGTGATTTCTAAATTGTGAGCTTCTAAAAGCATTGTGCATGTCTTAACATAACACACACTGCTTCCTTAGCAATGTACACAGACAGTGAAAAGACTACTTTTTATTCATCGACAGCTTGAATATGAAATCTGCTGAAAGATGCAATAATTAACCATGCGCCAAACATTTTTTAATCAATCTGCATATTATTTGAATGCTCAAGCAACTACTTTGAACATTAGTGGTAGATGACTGAAAATCCCTGATATGAAAAAAAAAAAACTCTAACTCAAGATGAGACTGCAGTATTTTGAGAATGTTTCAAAGGGGTCATAATGTAGAATCAAAAAGTTTTTGATATTTACTCATATAAGAGGTGCTCTGCAACAAAAACATATTGCAAGTTTCTAAAGTACATCAAAACTAAATTCTACCCTTCAAAATCACTCTTTTGTATTGCAAGTAATAATAGCACTTTTAAAAATATATATACTGAAAATTAAGCAATTTCATGCTAAAAAAGTCTCTTGCGATCGTTGTGGTTCTGTTGTTTCAATTTCTTCTACCTCAGGATCTAACTCGAGCTCAAACATATACGCCTCTATCACAGTGTTTGCCATCTCGAGTATCAAAATACACAATATACTTTAAAGCTGCAATGAAGTTAGTCAATTACAGAGGTGGGTGATTACTGGGCTGCCCCTAATAGTCGACTAACCATTACTCAACGAGAAGAGGCTTGATCGACCAAAATTCTATTAGTCGCTTAGTCGCAGAAAAAAAAAAAAAACTACTTTCAAATGAACCAATTCAAATGGAAAACAAATATTCTCAGATTATGTAATCGGTATGAAACATATATACAGGCGCATCCACAACTGTGTCAGTGTCACTGACTCCATCTCTTAAGCCAAAAACAAAGAAAGCACCAGTTTATAATTATTATTTTAATTATTAAAATGTTAATGCAGCCTCCTTGCTGTTTTTCCCTGATACATTCATTACGTCTTTATGCCTGCGCTTGAGCACTTATTGGGCTATGTAGGCAATTAAAGGCTCATTATTATGATTTAAATGGTTTATTACTAAATGTGCGATTAGTCGACTAATCGTTTAAAATTAACAACTAGTCCTAGTGTTTAGTGTTTCCATTTCTGCAAGAGGTAATACCACTTTACATTGTGTGTTTTTCATCGAGAGTGAAAATGAGGATAGAAAATATTTTTTTACAAATATTCCACTTTTTTTGTGCCAAAAACTTTTTCCCTCTCCATAGCATGCCATAAGTATTGAAACATGTTTATTTTGGTAATGTTAGACAAAACTGTGGAGTGTAAAGACAAATCAGTCAGTCTTTTTGAAGGAAGCTTAAGCTACTGTCTCCTGTGGAGCTCAGAGTCACAGTTTTGGTTGCACTTCGACACACTCTCACCAAAATCAAACACACTTCTGTCTCTACAGGAGGTCTACAGTACCTCTAATAAACAAGCTTTCAACAGCCATTAGACCTCTAAATATGTGCTGCTATGACGCAGCAGCAACATCAAACAAGTAAATTCAGGATCTGAAAGAATTCATGTGCAGTGCAGTACAATGTGGTCCAAAATTTACACTCACCAAGTGTCAAATGTGGGTAAAAGGTATGTGCCAGATGGCCTGTTATTAACATTTTTTTTCTTTAACATTTCTTTATTTATCTAGATTTTTGCATATATAGTTATGATGAATATATTATTCATCATAGGTTTTGCATATCAAATATCAGCATGTTGTCTGTTCTATTTTTGCTTATTATTTTCCATTGTGATTTCATATTGCACTGGATTTGGTGTTAGTGTAATAGACTTAAAATCTGTTGTAACTGTTTAAACATCATTGCATCAATGTTAGTCATCTCTATTCCCAAATGCCTTTGTGCTGTCAAATTTAATTTTCACACTTTAAAGTAGTCAATAATTAATTTCTAATGCGACTAATTTTGTAATTTCCTTTCGAGTTATTGAGTAATCACAAAGTATCATCTTTGTAATGAAGGAAAAATAATGCTTTGCATTCAGGTCTTCTGAATGAGTGTCAAATAACTCAATTGGGAATTGGGAAGCAGACACTTCATGTACAGTTTGATCTTGTTTGTAATTACATATGCACCATCACTGTTTGTCTATACTTGTTGGCGGGTCGCAGGTCTGCTCTTAAAGGACAATAATATACAAAATTCAAAAGTGAAGAGTTCAGGACATTGTGAATAATCAGACTTATTTGACAGTAAGTGTTTTTTTTGTTTGTTTTTTTTTTGTTTGTTTGTTTGTTTTGTTTTCTGTTCTGTTTGTGTATGGGCTTCAATTGAAATTAATCTGAGATAATCCAAAAGCTCATAGGATCGTGTCCCTTATGAGTAAGTGAATTAGCAGCTGGTGAGATTATGCCACAGTCGGTGCAGAATATACAAACTCACCGCAGCCCATCTGTCTTTAACAACATGTGATGTCTGCGATGCTGTCCGCAGATAATACATGAACTTCCAAACTCAGTCAGAAACCAGAGGTCAGTGTAAACAGTGTAAATATATATCCTATCCTTATAATATATATATATATATATATATATATTGCATCCAGTACATTTAGTTCCTCTTTTAAAGCTACTGTGTTAATATATTTCCCCTATCTCAGTTTAATGTGCAGAGACAAGTATAACTAAGCCATTCGTAGGCTGATTTCCCCAAAGACTGTAAACACTGTGGCTCTGAAGTGCTATCAAACCTCTGTTTGTTTTTAGCCAGGAGTCGGTGTAATTCCTGAAGAAAGCATTCACATTCACATTCGGTGTAATTCCTAGTCGTTAGCATTCACATTCATCTCTATACTGTAACAGTTGCTTGACTGGTGCAGATTTTGCAATAGAAATCTGCCATGTTTGGACACAGGCAATCAGTTCTGTTGCCAGGGTATTGCTTTTTGAGACAATAGGCTTTATGCTGAATGATGCATGAACAGGAAAACAGGTCTTATCACATCTGATTGTCAGCTATCTCTGGACTTTTAAGGTAACCAATTAATCTACTGAATTATGTTCATTGCTGGCATTTTTATTTTAATATCTGAATTTTAGTGAATGCATGAATGAATGAATGAATGGATAAATTTTTAGATATCAGGCTTCCCCCCCCCCCCCCTGCTCTAAATTTCACAACTTCACATGATTTGAGAGAGCTTTTTCACATGATTTGAGAGAGCTAAATTTATTAGAAAAGCAACAAAGAATTTTAATTAAGTTAAGTTGTTAAGTTAAGTTAAAATGTGAATACATTTTTTTAAATTATTTGGTTTCCTGGGGTGAACTTTTTTTTTTTTTTTTTTTTGCATGGGGCACTATTTTGCTAAAATCACATTAGTAGTAGTAGTAGCAGCAGCAGTAGTATTTTTTTATGTGTTCTTCTTTCTTTGATCAAACAGCTGTCAGGGGATTAAAAATGGTGTTAAACAACAGACTTTTTGTTGTTTTTGTATTCAGGGGTAATTTTGTCACTTTTTTTCGGGCCTGATAAGTTTGCATCCCTTAAGCACAAGCTAGTTATTGGGCTTTTATCCTCATCTTCTGTTAATTGCAGATGAGCATGTTATGTCTTGCAGCATGCAGTCAAACATGATATCAAATTTCCTCATCCAGATATATTTCAATAATTACAGAGGCTAAGTCATTGATATTTTAAACCAGGGAGTTAGTTTTGAAACTTGCAGTGTGTTTTCACTGCAGAGTAACCTGTCATATGTGTAAATATCAAGAACATTTTGATTTTCCATTTCATTACCCCGTTAAATGAAGTGAAAATTAGTGTGCAGTGATGTTACTCACAATAATAATAAAATGCAATATTCATGCATTTTATTTGATTGAGTGGCATGCATAAATAATAATAATAAAAAATACAGGAAAAAAAAGTCTCCTATACCTACAGTATACAGAGAAAAGAGAAAAATAAGGGAGAGACTATAAATAGGGTGACCATATGGGCCATTTTTATGGGATGCGTCCTTGCCAGGATTTCTATATTGCCTAAAATATCCAGGTTTTGGCTGTTTGCACTGTGCAGGTAGATTGTTGTGTGACATTCATGAGAGCTATAGAGAGCAGAGCAGACGGCTCCTTATGATTTCGAATCACTCTCACGCCTACCTTGGTGTCTTTTTTGATCGGTGCGCAGCACGTGCTCATATTTGCATTGGTTTGATTATTCTCTGTAGATCTCACCTTCTCACGTGCAGTGCCATGATTGGTCGATTATGTACAATACCTGCATGTTATTGGTCAAACTACTTTGGATGATTTAGGCAATATTAAAATCCTGGCCAGGACGTGTCCTGTATGAACGGCACATATGGCCACCCTAACTATAAAGTAGGAGATCTGTTTGATAGAAGCCTGTGACAGGACTGATGGAGAACTGTCGCCCATCTCTGGCCTTCTGTCACCACTGCTATAGGCCACAGTGCATCTAAGAGCAGATAAATGCATCTGGAAAAATCTCTTTTTGAACCTGGACACACAATAGCTCATGAAGACAGTGCAGACACTGCCCTTCTGATTTGGTCTGACAGAAAAATGCCAATTTTTCATGCTTTTCATGCTGTTTAAGGCTTTTTATCTCTCTTTTTCTTGAAAACATGCCTCTGAGATGAGAGGCATAATTCAGAACATTTTTATTCTCTCCATTCCTTTCTTTTGTTGCATTCGCTCTCGTTTTGAGAGGAGAGAAAATGATGGCAAAGAAAGAAGGGAAGAAAAGACACCAACGGGCCACTAAATGAATACTCTCTACCTCAGGTTAATGCACTTCATTAGAGGTCCATTTTTGCATGTTGTGCTTAATTTAACAGCCTGGTGGGCCTTGAGGGGAGTTTATCTGACATTTTGTTAATGCCAAAACCTGCACAGGAAGCTTATAGTGTGATTATGAGAACACTTGCAGTGTGTTTATGAGAGAGACAAGAAACTGAGTGAGAAACGCAGGGCTAGAGAAGAAGCTAGATCAGCCTGCTAATGATGAGTTAAAGCCCAGGGATTTGACAGACAGGGTGGGGGAAGCTCAGATGGAGAGACAGCAGAGCCTTCCTCTCAAGACCAGAGAAATGGCACAGCTTTTAAAGGGCCGCTCACACTAGATTTTAAGCATGCACAGTTATATTGGACACCAATGAATGTGGGGAAATGGGATAAAATGAACTACAAACATCTTTTTTAATTCATTTTGTGTTTATTTTCAATTGGATGTTATTTGTTTATTGGCATTCATGTTTAGTTATTTTATTCATTAATTCAGTAAATACATTTCATGTCTCATCTTTTGAGAACATTTATTTTAAGAAGCTTATTAAATAGAATACAATTCTAAAATAAAAATAAAATAATAAAATAAATAAAAAAATATATATAGACATAAAACATTTATAAAGTAGAATAAAATATTTAAAAAGGTAAAAAGGATCTATCTAACGCAGATCTGAGAGAAAAAAAAATTAACACTGCAAGACATAAACTCAAATTTCTGACAAAAAAAAAAAAAAAGCTAGAATTGTGAGGTATAAACTCACAATTATGGATTTATACTTTGTACTTGTGAGATATAAACTTGCAGTTCGGAATGGGGGAAAAGTCTAAATTGTGAGATATAAACTCACAATTGTGAAAAAAGGCCAAGCTGTGAGGAAAGAGTTGTAATTGTCTTTTTTACTTTTTTTTTCCACAACAGAAATAAGTCTATAGTATTTTGTATTTTTGTAAATAAATGATATATTAATGTCAATTAGTGCTGTCAAATGATTAATCGCGATTAATCGCATCCAAAATAAAAGTTTTTGTTTACATAATGAGTGTGTACTGTGTATATTTATTATGTATATATAAATGCAAACACATGCAAGTATATATTTAAGAAAAATGTTAAGCTTATGTTAATTATATTTATATATAATATAAAATATAATAATTTAAATATATAAATGTACATGTAAATATTTTCAAAATATATAATGTATGTGTGTGTATTTACATATGCGTAATAAATAAACACAGTACACAAACATATATTATGTAAATAAAAACTTTTATTTTGGATGCGATTAATCGTTTGACAGCACTAATGTCAATAATAATACTACTGATGATGATGACGTAAATAATCACCAATGTCATTGATACTCAATGTACATTTCATGACCATATTTATGTATTGCACATCATATTAAAACCATACGGACACCAGTTTAATCATTACATAAAATGTTTTGTTGATCAAAAAAAATTACAACAATTTTTAAAGCAACTTTGCGGTATTTGAGTACTTTGAAGTATGTTTACTATGTTGACCTTCAACAATGTTCATTAAAAGCTAGCAGTGCTTGTTTTGCCTTGGTAACCAAACACTTTGTCATATTACAGTAAATAGCTTGAACTGGATGAAACAATCATAAGAAAAGAAAATAGACATATGTGCTTGGGACGACACGAAGGTGAGTAAAAGACAGAATCTTCATTATAGGGTGATTCCTTTAATGACTTCTGTTATCAGTTTGAGAGTGTTGCAGGGCATCACACATTGCAGTCTGAATGATGACTCAATTTCTCAAAATCCAAGCTAAAATCTCTGGGATTTTCTATTATTTATCATGTTATTATTGGAATAAACGAGCATCCTTGGGGCTTTTTATATTCAGACACAGCATCTGGCTTCACAGAATGTTCGATTGAAACTTTCTGGATGCCGCATTAATCTGTGATTCATGTTTTGATATTGATTGAAACGCCATCGATTACATTCCCTCTAGACTGTGCTCTCTATAGCTTTGCAAATGAAGGTCTGAAATGTTCTCCATCACAATGGAAAGAAACTTTATCACTCATTTAAAATTAGCTTTGCCAAATTAATATGTTGTTTAGAGAATATAAATCCATGCAAGAACCATATTTTAAATAAGCTACCTCAGCAATCTTAACACTTGAGGACGTCTTTACAGCAATATTTGCAGATGAATGTCATGAAAATACTTAAAAACTGATGCATGGTCAAGTCTTGCACTTCACTGTGTTGGGGAAGCAGTCATTCCACTGTGAAAATATTCTCATCGTCCTCATACACCAAAACCTGTATGAATTTCTTTTGTGGTCAAGACAATCTGCTGAAGATCAAACAAACATCAAAATGGGAAGGAATGTGATAATTTAACTATTTCGGAGTATTTCGGAAACTGCTGATCTACTGGGATTTTCACACATAAGCATATCTAGGGTTTGCAGAGAATGGTCCGAAAAAGAGAAAATGTCTAGTGAATGGTGGTTCTGTGAACGAAAATGCCTTATTGATGCTGGAGGTCAGAGGAGAATGGCCAAACCTGTTCAAGCTGATAGAAAGCCAACTCAAAAAAAAAAAACACTCATTCAACTGAGGTACACATCAAACCTTGTAGCAGATGGACATCAGCAGCAGAAGACCACATCAGGTTCCTGTCAGCTAAGAACAGGAAATTGAAGCTGTAATTCACACAGGTTCACCAAAATTGGACAATAGAAGACTGTACTAGAAGTTTCCTGGTCTGATGAGTCTCGATTCCTGCTGCGGCATTTGGATGATAGGCAGTGCTTGAAGTGGGCCGGTACCAGAGGTGGAAAGTAACTAATTACAAATATTTTTGTTACAGAACTTGAGTACATTTTTACTTTTTTCTACTTTCTTGAGTATAATTAAATTGTGGTACTTTTACTTTTACTTGAGTAGAATAAAACTAAAGTATTCAACTTCACTACATTTATTTTTCACCAAAAGTACAAAAAAAAAAAAAAAACTCCTGGGGTGGAGCCCTGCACTTCAGCCAATAACAGACAGGTCTGACTCAGGTAAAAGCGGGGCGTTCAAACCGCGCTTTGCTTTGACTGTCAATCACCGCATGGTCGTTTTGAATCAGCATAGCGTTTCAATATTTTAGTGAATGTGAGCTATGCTCTGATTTTAAATGGTTTTTTTTTTTTTAGCTCCTGAAATGGAATTTCTACAAATAGAAACTCGGTTGATAGAAGGACAGTTATTGCATGGATGGAGCAAGAACAATGTAAGTGTCTAAAATACATGCAAAAAGTTCAGTTGAATGGTAAAATCGCCCTCTTTAACAGTGCAGTTAAACTAAATGTATGAAGCTAAAATAACCTCAACATTAACAACAACACTGAAATAAGAGCGCTTGCATTTTTACATGCATCTGGCTGATAGATCAGCCATGATTTATCTGTTAATCAGGGGCATTTAAAAACTCTTTTTCTGTGTGCGTTCTTTGGATGTGTGTGCACATATGGGCGACGAAACAAGATGTATGTATGACTGGACGATTTATTCATATCCAAAACGAGACGATGTGAACATTAGGGAGTGCTAAACACTCTCATGCAGTGCATGTTTCATTCATACTCGAAGCTTGAGGGCACTCTCACGCAGAAAGTCCAAAACGGCCTAGTAGAAATAATATATAATAACATAATGTGCAGGAAATCCTTAGTATGGACAAAGGCATCCCAAGGAATCTATAAGAGGAATCAAAATTTTAATTTCATGACAAGTAGACGATTCCTGATCTTAAGCATCCTATTCCAGAATTGGAATAGATTTTGGATTCCCAAGCCTAGGTATGGGTTAACATGTTAAATAAAATTCTCTTTTTTTCGTCTTACCGAAAAATGTACCTGGAGTCCTCCTTTGTTATTATAACAAACTACACTTTCAATGTGATTTTAAACCATTCACGTCAAGAAGACTCACAGGCTGTTTTCTCTGCTGCACACATTGACATGAATCGGAATCATTAAAATTCAAACGATGCCCAACCTTACCCATACCCCACATTATTTTACTGGCACATTTCTATTCACACTGTTTTAAACCCTTTATTTTCTTTTAAACCTTCACTTACCCTTCTTTGCTTTTGCCCTTCTTAAAAACAACCACATAATCTGATACATGAATGTACTTTTCAAAATTAGTTATAAAACACTTGCTCCTGGCAACAGGGATAGGTAGTATGTTTGCTTAACATAGCGTCAAACATAACAATTTATTAGACTAATATCATGTTTTGCTCCAAAATCACTATATAACATCAGTTGCGTTTGAAACAGTTAGCTTCTGTGGTTCCATGTTGCTTCTTATCACAGTGAGACAGAAAATATATTTTATGAAATTCTATACTGTGATACAAGCGATGCATTGCAATTGTGTGTTTACTGTCTTCCACGTTTCATCAGTCAAAGTGTCTCTATCTGCATGATATTCAGCTGTAGTGATATCTGATGCATTTGTCCATATGAGGGATTTCCTGGGTCTCACTTGTGAAACAGACATTACAATACATGGGTGTTAGGAGTAGGGTTAACCCTGCTCCATAATGCTCACATCGTCTCATTTTGGGTAAAAATAGAAAAATAATACTAAAGTACTTTGTAACGCAGTAACTTGAGTAGTTTTTCACCAAACTACTTTTTTACTCTTACTTGAGTCATATTATTTTTCAGTACTTGTACTCAAGTAAATTATTCCTTAAGTACCAATACTTTTACTTAAGTACAATTTCTTAGTACTCTTTCCACCACTGGCCGGTGCACACTGGTATGCAGTACCAGCACCTCTGTATTTTAGTCTTTAGCGCACCTGCACTTTTTTGTGCGTACCACCACTCCTGACATGTTGCTGGTACTCTGAGTAAAAGCGTCAGCGTCTGGGTAATTAGAAATGACACTATATATAATCACACTACCCAAGCAGGGTCACCTCTCATCTCGACCAATCACGTGAACGAATTCAAGCGGAATCGGTCTACCTCATGTGGAGTGCCAGAGCATGTCAGGGGAGGCGTGCAGAGTAGTAGAATAATATTTAATTACTGATTACTAATTTGAATCAGTACTTTATAATGAAAATAATACCTTAAAAATGAAAAGAAGCTGGCTTTTGCGATCACATCATTTTAAACTGGTAAACTGCTGGAAAGTCCAAGGATCCAGTAAATGAATGCAGACAGTAAGTTCAAAACAGCACTAATGCAGAGAAAACATGGCTGATTTCATCCGAGATTGCTGAGAGAATAGTGACTTGCATCCAGATGTCCTTAAATTATTCTTTTCAGCTTAAAAAGCTTTGTATTTGGCTTAAAAGCAAGAGTATTTTATAATAGACGCTGGCTGAAGGTGGTCAGAGGTTTAGTGATTCTGAATGGATCCATATAGTAGGTTTAGTGGTCTTTGGCGTCTCCCTGTGGTCCTGTTTGGTATCGCAGCTTGACTTGTGCTAATTTTTGTTGAAACTTTTATTTAATTATTGATTGATTGATTGTGGCACTATACATACATTGTGAATTATCAAAAAGTACTTATTTAAATAAATAAATGATTGAGTTGAGTACCGGCACTTCTTTTTTTCAAGCACTTCAAGCACTGATGATAGGGTCAAAATTTAGCATAAACAACATGAAAGCATAGATCCATCTGCCTTAGCGCCTCAGGCTGCTGGTGGTTGTGGTGTGTAATAATGTTTTCTTGGCACACTTTGAGCCCCTTAGTACCAATTGAGCATTGTTAAAATAGCACAGCCTACCTGAGCATTGTTGTCCATCCCTTTATGGCCACAGTGTACCCATCTTGTGCTGGCTACTTCCAGTAGGATAATGCACCATGTCACAAAGACTAAATTTCTTGAACATGACAATGATTTCACTATAATGGCCTCCGCAGTCACCAGATCTCAGTCCAATAGAACACTTTTGGAATGTGGTGGAATTGGAGATCTGTCTATCCATCCATCCATCTCTATTGCAAAAGATTAATCAGTGTCATTGTAAATAAAAATAATCTGATCTTCACAGTCTTGCATAACTACATAATAAATTTACCTTGGCAATCCAGTCCAGGCCCCTCTCGCACCGAGACCCCAGACAAAAGGTCCAGTTTCCTCCTTATCGGCAGCCATGATCTCCTCTCCCCTCCATTTGACTCCATTGTGGTATATAATGCCACTTTTCATTATCCAATAAATAAATCAAGTTTTTCTTATTGAATATCTCATTTCACTTGCAGATGCATCCGATAACAAAGGAGAAAATGGCTTATGAATAGCATGTCAAGTTGACCCTAGACCTGTTCATATTCATAAGAGCATACATTAAATGTTAATGGGAGAGAAGCAGTTCTATAGCTTGAAACTGTTTACATTATCACAAAGGCCGTGACTTCCTCTCTAAAGTTGGTTGTGTGGTGTTTTTCCCTCTTCAGTTCCTGAGGTCAATACTTATTAGCACAGTCCTCAAACACTACAACATAAGCAGAAGAAAGGACAGTGTAAACAGAATGAAAATATGCATTGTAGCAATCAGAAGTTTTAGAACTAATTATTGAGTCAATGCTGGCCAAAAACTTTGCTGTTAAGTTATTTCAGACTTAAACTGACAATGAGAAGAGGAAATTAGACTCATCATGACAGTGCGTTTCTATAGATAGCTCCGCTAAACAAGCTGGTGATATGGATGTAATGCTCTGAATTTAAATGATTCACATTATTACCCCTGATGAAATGCATTGAAATGCTCATATACACCAATGAGACTGAAAATAAAGGGATAGTTTAATCAAAAATGATAAGTTTGTCATTTAGTAAGCCTCATGTCACTCCAAACCCATTTGACTGTAATGCTTATGTGGAAATAAAATAAAATGTTTCGCTGAATGTTTAAGCTGTTGTTTGTAATACAATGAAAGGGACGGATACTGTTGAGCTTCAAAAATGACATACATACATATATGCATACATACATAAATTTATTTTTTATTTATTTGACCATGTTTTAAAAGAAAGTACTATTTTGGTATTTTTAAATTTCACATTTGTGCCATTTCTGTGTAATTATTTGTCATAATATCTGAGTAATTTTTTTTTTTTTTTCCGAAGTAAAAGTAATAGACATTTTTTTTTTTTCCCAGTGTACTTTATATTCCGTGCCATACAATAGCTTTGTGATTGTAAATGTATGCTGTTTTTAACTGCAAATTTTCCTGTCTGCAGAGTAAAACCTTTATGAGAACACAATCATTTCTTTAAGTAATCAGTGAGTTTCGTGGGTTAGGATTATAAAGTTTTAGTGGCTACTGAATGGTCACCATGTTGCTACAGGTCTAGAAAACAACATGAGAAAATCATATCATTCATGCTAATCATGGGTTACTTTGACAGCTAATAGTTATATTTTGGCATTTTAATGGCGGCCTCCACATTTTCCTCATTTTATCGTTAATTCATGGGGACAATGCATAAGTAACTGCATGTGGTTTGGGTTGTACCATTTTGATGTCAGACGTCTGAATTTGACGTACAGGAGGCGTTATGGCAACCATCGGGCACTTTCTGTGGACTCCAACATGTCTGGGTTCACAAGGGAGAAAACATGCTGAGAAGCTCAAGCGCAGAACTAAATAGACACAGACCACTCACTGTTGCATGCAGGAGAAACACTAAGTGCTCAGCACGTCCCCTGCGTCCTTCCGGAACGGTTCGTGGAATCTGTGTTATGCCTCGGCTACCATCATGCTTCTCGACACAAGAGCCATTTGCCACTTAATTGCACATTTACAGGCTTCATGCTCACATTGGCTCAGGGTCCTTTGTGTCTTGCACGCAACTCGGCTTGCAGATGGCAAAAGTCACTCGGCAGCCTGTAGTTGTTTCCTTTTTATCCTCCTTGTCAGTTTAATGCAGCTTCCCGTTCAGGTTTTTTCGGATATAGGGTGTTATTTGAGGCGTACTGCCATATGAGCACGTTCTCTGGCTTTATTGTTGTCTGAGAGTGCAGTATCACACCACCTGCTATCTCATGTCTGTTGTGCATGTGGCTGACAGCTTTAACTTTTCAATCCGTATAGGTTCATGCATGCAGATTAATCTTACAGCTTCACTAAAAACACACCAATAACACATCTAGAGGCATCAAGCTGAAAAATAATTTATGCACAAGAGCACCTAAGAGTGTACTATCTTATGCTATTTATGAATGGTGAAGCCTTTGATGTTATTGCATTAAAATTTAACAACAACAACAACAACAACAATAATAATAATAATAATAATAACTGATGCTTTACAGGTCAGTATCAAAACATTTTGAAAGATGAAAACATAAAAACAAAACGATAAAAACAATAATAAATTAAAAGCATAAAATTAAAAAGGAACTGGGGATAAGAAAAAAATCACTGACTGAAGACACCTTTATTGAAATATTTTAAATTTACTTATTTTATAATAAATCATTTATATACTAATTTAAATACCGCACTGCATTTCAGTGAATTTACCTTGTGTTTAATTGTTGCTGATGAATAAAGAAGCAAGTTTTTTTTTTTTCTTTTTGCTGAAATTCTGTGTGATTTCCTGTGGCCTGTAGCACGAAGAGAGATGAACAAACTCAGAGTTTCAGAGTAAGTTTTGAGTTGACAAAACCTGATATGCCATCCTGCTTTAGATCAGGGGCCTGTACCATGAAGCCGGTTTAGCTGGCTAGCCAGGTAAGTTTCAGTTTAGTTTGCGCCAACTCTGGGTTTTAGGTACCATGAAAGTGGTTTGGCTTTTAGCAGTGTTCATCGCCATAGTAACTTACGCTCCATGGCTAACCTGCTCCGGGGCAGGTTATGTTCTGAGTTAGAGATCTCAAACTGAAATTTGACCAATCAGCTTCAAGCAAAGTGACACATCTCTGACGCAATAAAGCCACTCCTCCAGTTTCTCTTACTCCAAATTAAAGGACGCTACATACATTTTTAAGTGTTGTTATATCTATAAATATTATAAACTTTACAACTTTTACTTGCACTTATATGGTAAGATAAGTTTTCCTCTTTCATAGATAGATTGTTTCATCTTGCTGTGTAAATGTGTTTAAATTCTTCATATTGTTCAATCTTTTAATCTTTGGTAGTGAATCGCACTGACTCTCTCACGAGAA
>JAFVLL020005001.1:28549-45892 GCA_021397915.2 Tor tambroides | reverse complement strand
ATCTTTACCTCAAAATGTAAAACACAATGTTTCAGTTTATATACTATTACATTAGAACCTAGATTTATCATTTTATAAATTTGTAATCCAACACCTGGAAGACACCATTTTAAAGGGTCATGAAACACTAAACAGCATTATTTGTGTTGCACATCACAGAAGGCAATAAAACGTTATTAAATGTGGTATTTTCACGTGCTTTCAGATGGAGCAGCATTTACTACACAGAGCCATAGTTCATAGTTCAGCTGTCATTATCGTGAACGATTTCTTCGATTTCATAATCATACAATTATATCATCTGCGATTTTTTTGCGTAGCTTGTCAGAGAACTACGGCTCTGTGTAGTAAACGCTGCTCCATCTGAAAGCAGGTGATGGAGATTTACTACTAATCACAGAACCGGCTTTACTGACGAGATGTGCGTAATTGCATTCGATTAATCGTGCAGCCCTACTTATAATCATTAGTATGTGATGTTTTCACACACAATAGTTCATCAATGACTCATCGGTGCCTCTTAATTATTAAAAGGATTGTGCTTCTCTTAATTATTTATGAAAACACATTTACTGTGACAGATGCCTCAAACTGTGAGATCAAAACAATAGTGTCAAAAGCTATTATAAAAGCAACCATGCTTTCATTTATATATGTATTCGAATGAAACCGGGTGTGCATTTATTTGTGCATTAAATAATCTCTGTGTAATTTACTATGAGCTTAAAAACCAATGCATAATACATTTGATCATTTTGTTGCATGTAACGCCAAAATTCAACATGCATTTTTAGGAACATTTGATGCATTTAACTCAATAACCAATGCTGAAATAAGTGGTTTCATGACCCTTTAAAAGTCCATGATTTTATTAAATTCCTCTCACCTTCCATATCCAATGTTAGCAGGTGCAAAGGTAATCATGGTCTCAAACAGGTTGTATTGCAGGTAGATGTTTGGATCAATCTCCAGCGGGAATTCCTGATTACAGGCTCCAGGAACTGGATCTGCGCGCACACACACACACACAGAATGTACTGTATTACAGTCAATAGTCTGTTAATGAGAGTGTATGTGTTGCTCATTCAAGTAATTTGTGTTGCTCATGTCAGCATGCAAGTAAAGAGTTAGTTCTCTAACCAGTGCTGGTGTATGGCAGAATCACACCAACTCCTGCAGCACTGCTCCCGTCGGGGGTCTTCAGGAACCAGGAGACGATGGTCTGACTCGGTGTTAAGTTGGATAACAGACCAGCATCTGCTGCCGTGACCGAAAAACCATAAAGTGGGATCTGACCAATACACAAAAAACACAACCTATGAATGGACATCTACACATACAAACACTCTAGTGGGATAAAGGTCAGGTGGAGAATATTATGCAACAAATACAAGCAAAGTGCAACCATTCAAGCCCTGTCCTACATTCACTTGGATTTACACCAGACTAGACCGCAACAGTCAGGTTCAGTTAGTAAAAATCCCAGTCATTTTCTCCACAGGAGTATTGATTTTTAAAAATAACTTAAAGATAAATTAAAGATGGACCTACTGTGAGTTCTGAGGTAATTATTTCAACAGAATTCCAGACGAAAACCTACATTATCCATGATTCTGCAGAGAAATCTCCACCAATTGGAGACTAGTATTATTTATATACTACTGCAGTTTTTATTAATAATTTGACTTCGCTTTTATTTTTATACTTTCACTTTTCCTTTTCATTTTTGTTAATTTTTATATGTGCTTTGTCATTTTTATTATTAGAATTTTTTTTACTTTAGTTTTATTAAATATTATTAGTACTTAGATTTGATTTCTTTTAAATTCAGGTTTAGTTTTTGTTTATTTCCAGTTAGTTATTTTAAGGCTTGTACTTAAACCAAACAACTTAACTGAAATAAGTATTTAAGTTA
The DNA here is from genome assembly GCA_021397915.2 of Tor tambroides. Taxonomy (NCBI): domain Eukaryota; kingdom Metazoa; phylum Chordata; class Actinopteri; order Cypriniformes; family Cyprinidae; genus Tor; species Tor tambroides. The sequence continues at coordinate 43,977 of JAFVLL020005001.1, read as the reverse complement.
ACAACATTTTTAACAGTTTCTGCTTTAGTTTTATTTAACAATAATTCCATTTTTGAATATCCATGTGAAAAATAAATAGGAAATATACTACCAGAACCAAGGCCACTGAAAAAGTGGGCAGCACGATTGCACTCTATAGACGCAACATTCGTTTCAAACAGCATTTAATATTGACTTCAACTCTGTGTCTGAACTGGGGTTTGTGCTCAGCGCACTACAGCTGCATGACTGCTGACATTATGAACAGAATGCATGGAGGAGTGTGTGTGTGTGTGTGTGTGTGTGTGGAGATCAGAGCTTGTGATTAGACTCTCACATGATGTCTTGCTCGATCGGCCCATGGAACTGGGTCAGCTGGGGGTGTGTGTGTGTGTGTGTGTGTGTGAGAGAGAGAGTGTATGCCTGTGCAAACAGCACTGTTTGTGTGTGTGATCCCTTACCGGTGTATATGAGAGTGTAACATTGAGGTGATGTGTATGAAACTGCAGTGTTAAGAAGGAAACGTCAGCGGGAATCCGGGAAACGACAGCTTGAACCGTCCCGTTCACTGGGACACTCACATTCTGGAAGGTTCCCAGAGAAAACATCACACGGTCTGCAAAACACATACAAGAACACAGTTGCATCAATATCTGATTCTTTTGTGCCAGTATTATAATATAATCTCAATGTTTGACCCCAGGTGCTGATTATTTATGTATATTAATTTCTGACAACTGTCACAATATTCTGACAAATATACAGGTGCATCTCAATAAATTAGAATGTCGTGAAAAAGTTCATTTTTTCTTGTAAGTTATTTCAAAAAGTGAAACTTTCATATATTTATTGTACAAATGTCCAGCTCGTGCTTCACGTGTCTTTTTGCTGTCAAATCTGATTTTTATCAAGTAAATGTAAGAATAACTTTGATATTGTTAGTAATATTTCAAGATGAGCACTTATTGGACTGAAGCAGCTTAGATTCACTTAACTGTCCAGACATCTTTTTGTCTTTTTTTTATTTTTTTTTTACAAAAATCATGTTAAAATGTGAGTCTCAAATATGAGCATCAGGCTTTTGAGGAATGTTTATTTGTTCATCTCTCAATCAGCATTGTATTGCACTGCATTATGTGTTTTATTGGAAATATAGTGTTACTATCATTTTAAGTATCTACTATATTGAGCCATGAAAGCCTAATGTACCAAATATGATACAAAATGTAAAACACATATGCAAACGTCTTTTATATTTTATCTAAAGGTTCTGTTGCATTTTATTTTTTTGCATGCTTAAGACCATCACTGGGGTTTAGTGAGCAAATCTGCTCAGCTGATGCTCTCATACATGAGTTTAGTCTAGTTCCTAAAGAATACAGGCAGTAAACGAATGTAAGAGACCTAAGAAAACATGAATACACCTCAGACTAACGATTTAGTTATTGCAATATCATATAGGGGGAATTTAGCGGGAGGTTTGCGTTGAAATAATATGACGTTGAAACTGAAATCTCCCTGGTTAGTTATAAAATCATATATAATCATAGATCAGCATTATTATATCAATATCAACTAAGTTTACATGTGTCGGAAAATGATGTTAGCTGTCTCGTAATCCAAACAAATGTCATGTTACACGCCTGCGTTTGCATCAATGTTGATGAAGATGTTTTGTTTACGTTACTCACTCTCATCCTGAGCGCGCATGGAACTGACCCACGACAAGACGAGCAAAACCAAACATTCTCTCTTCAGTGGCATTTTCCCGGATCAGTCCAGTGAATAAACACGCTCTAGCAGCAGCGATCAAATTTAAGACTCATGCCGAAGCTTCTCGTTTAGCCTCCGGAAGTGTCACTCGCTGCTTGGGTGCGCTGCAAAGCAACAACTTTTGAGCGCAACGCGCGTGTTGCCTGTAGTACGCAAGCGCAACTGTTTGGCATCACGTGATCGTGATGACGCTTTGAACGCGCTCGGCGGAAACGGAAAAGGCCAAGAGGAGCCAACATGGCGGACAGGCTAACGCAGCTTCAGGATGCTGTTAACTCCGTAAGACTCATTTAAATGTTAATTTTATGACTTACAAGCTGCAAGAGGTCAGACGTGTGCAAATTATATGTATTCAGTCATGTGTTACATGAAGTCACATTGTTTGTGTAAGAAGTTACATTAATGTACTGTAGCGTAAGAAAGTGTTAGCATAGCATGTATTTGTGATTAAATAATTAAAGTTTGCGCATTCATTTGTACAGAAAGAAACTAATACTGTATTTAAATAAGTATATGTTATGTTAAATAGGAAATAATGTATTAAATACGAAGTAAGTTGGAAGTAAGTCAAACTGCTGCTTCAAGAAATTTAAATCGCGTTCAGCACATACTTTAAAATTATATGTAATTTTTTTTTATTTATTTGTGACATACCACAATATTGTGTTATTAATTTTACATATTTTATAAATATATTTTAGATTTTTAATTTATGACATACAACAATATTGTCTTATAAGTGTTAAATTATGTACTCTTGTTTTACATATTTTAACAAAATATGTAAAATAATGTAGTTATTTTAATTTTTGTTTGTAAATATTTTGTAATTTGTCACAGTGACATATACCACAATATTGTTTTATAAGTGTTAATTATGTACTCTTGTTTTTACATAAAAACAAATAATTAAAAAGTTTACTATGCATTATTCATAATATTATCATTGAATTCTAATATTTTTTTATCATGTTTAAAGAGCAAAGACAAGTCCAACAAACCGAATGCAAAGTTGATTTGTTATATATTGGGTTGCATGCATGCACTGTGTGTTTGATACATCACATGGTCTGCAAAACACATACAAGAACACGGTTGCATCAATATCTGATTCTTTTTTCCCATTATTATGATATAATCTCAATGTTTGACCCCATGAGCTCTTTTCTCAATTTTTTATAACCGTATTTTTTTCTAACTAAATACACTGTGTGATTATTTATGTATATTAATTTCTGACAACTGTCAGAATATTCTGACAAATATATATATATATATATATATATATATATATATATATATAAAAACTGAAAGCAGGCAGAGACACCAGGTTTTTTTTCTTTCTTGTTTTCAGTTATTTTGTTACAGTCTATGGTTTGATATATTGCTATGATGGGTGTGTTTGTGTGTTTTAGCTGGCTGATCAGTTCTGTAATGCGATTGGAGTCCTGCAGCAATGCGCACCACCTGCCTCCTTCAGCAACATCCAGACCGCCATCAACAAAGACCAGCCCTCCAACCCCACAGAAGGTGCACAGATCTGTACCAAACATCAGTTTACAGCACTGCTGTGTTGTTGTTTAACTGACATGTTTTCATGTGTTCTTCTAGAATACGCTCAGCTGTTTGCAGCACTGATAGCAAGAACAGCAAAAGATGTCGACGTGCTGATTGACTCTCTGCCCAGTGAAGAATCTACTGCCGCACTGCAGGTATGTTTATACACAAACAGTGTGACTGGCCACTTGAAATGTGTATATTCATCAAAGCCAACTGTATTGGTGGCAATATGGGTGGCACTTCTATATTTGTTAAGTGGCACTCAAAAGATCTGAAAGAAATCATTTCAAATAATAAGGTTATGCTACAAATTATATTTAACCAAATCCATAATTTTTGTTAACTGAAATAAAATATAGAAAACCTAAAAAAAAAATTTTTTTATTTCAGCTAGTTCCCTAACTTTAGTGCACTAAAATAATTATATCTGAAATAAAAATTAATACTATATAGACATATTACAAAAAAATACTAATGAAACTTAAACTAAAAATTTGTTGTACATTTATATTCATTTATATTTATAAATTATTATATATATGTGTGTGTAGTTATATGAATTTATATAAATTAATATGATATTGTTTATATTATGTATAGAATGTAAATTTGTTAATTTTAGAAATTAAATTTATTATATTATTTATAAATAAAATTATTTTGAAGTAATGAACTGCTCATACCATGAAGCAAATGCAAGCAAATCCACTCAATGATTTAATAATATAGGCTAAAACTTATCAGCACTGAATTCAGCGTGTGTGTTTTTTAAATCATGGTATATGAATGGGATTTTTACCTCCCATATATCCCTATATTTCACCGTAAATTATTTATATTGCACTTCTGACTTTGTGCTTACTGTATTATATTTTATATGTGTACAGAGCCGATTACAGTTAAAGGGTTAGTATCAATGTTAAAAACAGTTTTGCTGCTTAATATTTTTGTGGAAATAATGATACCACTCAAACATTAAGATTTAAAAAAGAGAGAGAAATTAACAGTTTTATTCATCATGCATGAAAGTGATAAAGTGAGTGAAGACATTTAAAATGATTTGTATTTAATAAATGCATTAACAAATTTAATTAATACATTTCATAAATGCTGTTCATTAAACTTTATATTTATACAAAAATCCTGAAAAATAAAGTGCATCACCATTTCCACATAAAATATGAAGCAGCAAAATTGATTTCAACATTGATAATAATCAGAAATGTTTCTTGAGAGTCAAATAAATTGTAATGATTTCTAACAGATCATGTGACACTGAAGACTGGAGTAATGATGAAGAAAATTCTGCTTTGCATTTGCATCACAGGAATAACATTACATTTTATAATATACTAAAACTGAAATTTTTTTATTTTTAATAATATTTCACAATATTGCTGTTTTAACTTTATTTTGATCAAATATTTTGATTCAGCCTTGATGAGCAGAAGATATCTTTTTCAAAATCATTAGTAAAATGTTATAAACACTTAATTTGTAAACAGTTATAAATGCTCTAATTTAAATTAGATTGTATAATTTAAAAATTCTTTGTTTGGATCATGTTTAAAATTGCCTCTGATTTTAAATGGAAAGCACAGCCAAAGCCTTTGTTTATATGAAGAGATTTCTTTTCAGTTGTATTATTTATTCATTTGGGATTTGTTTTTAAGGTTTTAATATAGTTTTGTTATTTGACATTTCTATTTCACAAAGAAATGTGCAGCATTTTGTCTGAGAAATAATAATGACACCTTTTCATTTAGAATTTGTCTTAAATCTTATTTTGTTAAAAAAATCATGAGAAAATTGTATCACATTGTGAGATGAGTGAATCATTACATCCCTACAATAAAGCCTAATCTTATACGTTTTCTATTGTTATCGAATTTGTTTCACAGGCTGCTAGTCTGAGGCAGTTGGAAGAGGAGAACCAGGAAGCTGCAGCCCGTCTGGAGGAAGTAGTTTACAGAGGAGACATGCTGCTGGAGAAGATCCAGTCAGCTCTAGCAGACATCGCCCAATCACAGCTGCGCACACGCAGCGGAGCCCCGAGTCAGTCGACACCGCCAGAGTCGTGACAGCGACTGATCCAACCAAACATGGACTATATCGTCTGTACACAGCAGGGATTTTATACTCATCCTTCATGGATCGCAGGAGATCTTGGACAGTTTGTTTCTGGACTGAAGAATGATTCTGATTTCATTCTGTAAGTGCCCTCTGTTTCCCATCGCATGTCTTGTTTATATGACCTCTAACATCGTTTTCAACCTGATTAACCATAAATGTTCAGCATCCATCAGCCTTTTTTAGACAGTCACCATCCGGGTAAGCTGTTTTTTTGTATATTTAATGATGTTTTTTCATGCCAGGATCATGCGGTGTTCATTTTATTTTGAATAAAATTTTGTCTTTGTGTTTAACAAATAAAAAATGTTGTATTAAGTACTTGTCATTCTTTGTAAATTGAATTATGAAGGTTGTAATTTGTCTCACGCAATGCCTTTGTCAAGAGGCTCTGTACTTTTAATAGATTTATACACATAACAGATCTAAAACCTGCTGGTTTTGTTTTTATTTTTTTCCTATCACTTCATTTATCCAACTGAAATATGAAAACATGAAATGCTGCAATTGAACAAATGCTTTGGTTGGTCTGAAATGTATAAGGAATTATAGGCTATCCCAAAAATTGGAAATGTTAATTTAAATATTTTGTAAGAAAGGCCAACAAGTATGGAAGCCCATTTCCGCCACGTAAGAAAAAAATTCATGCCTCCAAAAGTCGAAATTATGACATACTTAAGTCATAATTACGAGATAAAAAGTCGAAATTATGAGATAAAAAGTCGAAATTATGACTTATGCCGTTTGAGATTTTCTTCTAAAATGAGCTTATATCAGGCTCCGTTTATGTTCAGTTATGTCACTTTAATGGCAATGAAAAGAACCTATTCGTCAAAATTAAACATACTTAATCTGACATGTACTTATTAAAATATAAGTGATCATATTAAATGTATTATTTTAAATTATTAAAAATATGTTACTGACAAATGGGTAAAACCTTGTGGTTTGAAGGATAGTGGCAAAAGATTGGTAAATATTTTAAATTACAGTTAATTAGTATTTGGGGGCTGTTGTCTAATAATTGTTCTAAATATGCCTGACATTTTAGTGGGTGTCTTGTGTAAATTTTGCGATAAATATATGATTGGCTAGTAAAAAAAAAAAACTAGCCTATTTGTTTTGATACTTAAAACCCCTTTTCCTCTTTGACCTATATACTGTTTTATGCTGGACTTAATTCATATCCTGTATGTACTGTATTGTCTCAAAGTTAATTTGTTTAAAAATAATAATAATAATAATAATAATATTATATATATATATATATATATATATATATATAATAAAAAATAATATAATAAAAAAATAAAAATAAATTTATATAAAATTAGTAGCAGGACCTGTAAGACATGCAAAATACAGAAAGAGATCTTCAAACAAAGTTTTGTTTCTACCAGTCCTAAAAAAATATGGGAAAGCTGTTACAAGTGTGAATACACTGAACACTGACTACAGAATGAGATGTTTTGAGAGGTATATGGTGTCCATGTAAAAACAGAAGAAAACTCAGTACTTGACCCATTACAGTTTGCTTATAGGCAGGACCATAGTACAGAACAGAATTAACTTAAGTTAATTATACTCTATCCTTTTCATATTGTATACTAATGAGTGATCCTGATAACTTTATAGTGAAATTCTTACTAGCACTGCTGTACACAGCCTTTGTATGAAAATACTGATCCATTAGTAATTTCTCAGTGGAGACAAAGTTTGTACAATGGTGTGATTTATGCTGCCTTCACATGCTATCAAAAATGTCCTACTTTCCACTTCTGAAGTCTCAATTAGGAGTTTGTCATGTTCAAGTGTTTTGTTGTCAGAAAGAAGGAAATCAGATTCGTTCTTGCCTATTCCTTGGGGAATTTTTATTAAAGGGATAATTCACCCAAAAATAAAAATGTGCTGTTAATTTACTCCCCATCAGGCCATCCAAGATGTAGGTGACTTTTCTTCAGTAGGACAGTTAAAGGGATAGATCACCTTCAGTTGCTGGTCCCCATTGACTTGCATAGTGTTTTTTTCCCCATACAATGGAAGTTAATGGGGACTAGCAACTGAAGGTGAACTATCCCTTTAAGAATTTTAGCTGAAACTGTGGTGATTCATAAAATGCAAGTCAGTGTCTACCTGTATTTGAGAATTAAAAAAAAAAAAAAAAAAAAAAAGCATATCAAGGAACGCAAAATTATTACCCATGGCTCCTGATGATACATTGAGGTCTTATGAAGTGAAACGGCCCAAACTGTTTTCTCAGTTCAGTGTCTGTTGGAGAAACTGGAGTGCTGAGTGAGTTTATTCATCATAGAATCAGATACGCCGCTATTTTGGCTCATTTCTAGTCGGAGTGACTGTCAGGCAACTAAAAGGGAGTTTAGATTGAGTATTTATACTTCAGAGCCATAAACTGTTTCAGGTGGTTCAGTCCGATTTGATGAACTGGTTCATCTAGTTCACCAAAGAACTGGTTTTAGAATGATTCATTTGTGAACCGGACATCACTCCGGACCATTTGTCTGAGGCTCTGGATTACAGGTAAAAATCTAAATAATGTTCAGTTTCTTGTGCAGACCGATCATTTTGCTTCAGAAGACCTCAATATATCTTTAGGAGTCATGGGTATTAATTTTGTGTTCCTTGATATGCTTTTTTGTTGTTCTCAAAAACTGGTAGCTGCTGACTTGCATTATATGAGTCACCGAGGACCACGGTTTCAGCTAAAACTCTTTACCGTCCTACTGAAAATAAGTCACCTACGTCTTGGATGGCCTGAAGGTGAGTGAATTAACAGCAAATTTTTATTGGGGGTGAACTATCCCTTTAAAGCCTAAATGTACTGACGATATTCAACCAATATTCAATGAATTTTGAATAAAATGTAGTGTTTCATTTGTCGACACTCATATAAACATTACTTGTAATATTGTATAGTCATCTATATTGTCACCTTGCTGATGATTCTGACGTTTCAGTCAAATAAATGTGCATAGTGCAACAAACGATTATTTACATACATATATACATGACTGTAAAGGCAAGAAAAAGCAAAGTAGGCCTAGATGTTTTGGGGAAAACTAAATGAAGTTCCCAAGTACATAAAAAGTACATAAAATGGTAAGATAAGAAAAACATAATCATTTTAAATAAGCTCCTGTTGGCTCATACACTATAAGCCTTCTCTAAGATACAGGCTTTAAGTCTTGTTTTAAATAGTGATTCTGTCTCAGTTGTTCTTATAGAGATTGGAAGGCTTTTCTACAGTTTAGGGCCGGCTATGGCAAAAGCCCAGTCACCTTTTATCTTCAGCCTAGATCTAGGGAGCAATAAAAGTTTCTGATTCGATGACCTTAGACATCTAGCTGGACTGTGTAAACTCAAAAGGTTAGAAAGATACGAAGGTGCCAGTCTGTTTAAAACCTTAAAAACAAAAAGTAAAATTTTAAACACTATTAAAATGGACTGGAGGCCAGTGCAAAGAGAGTAGGACAGGGGTAACATGTTCATATTTGCGAGTGTCAGTCAAAAGTCTAGCAGCTGCTAGTTAAAAAAACTCTTAGCAAGGAGTCTGAGCTGAAAAAAAAAAAAACTTGATTTAACTACTGCATTGCTTATCAAAAGTCAAAGCAGAATCAAACACAACACCCAATTTTTTTTTGTTTTGTTTTTACAATAATTCAGATAGCACATGAAGGCAGCATTAAACCACCTTATTTTAAATACAAAAAAGACTGAGTAGATGATCTTAGACCTCAAGTCAGTTGGAGTTCCTACAGGTACATTCACATGGTTAATGCATTTGCTCCTGTGTACAGCAGAGATTGTATTTTCTGCATAGATTTAGTAATTATGGAGTGGACCAGAAATGTTACTGAGAGCATAATTGGATATAGTTTGGTAACCTTAAAGTTTGAGCAATGCAATGTCTGGTAAAAATATCAATGAAGGCCATAGGGAAAAGGGAACATAAGTTCCTTGAGTCATTATATGAACAGTCGGTTATTAGGGAAGTGCATAAAATTCTAGTTGACCCATTCCTCTGCATATATTGCGCACAATACACCCTCTGGAAGACAGTAAAGGTTACCAATATGTCTATACAATCATTTTTAAAAATCTTTTATTCATCACTCAAATAAAATGTTGTTTTACTCATGCAATGCTAAGCATAGGGATTTGTATTTTTATAGGGAGTGTTTTATGTATTATCCATTGTTGTATTTATTGTTTTTGGATCCAATGTCTTATCAATGTAAACACACCTTGAGTCCAAGACTAATTTCTCTTTAGGGATAATAAAGTGCATTTAATTTCATTCAATTTCATTCTCTAAATGTACACTCAAGGTTGAATGACAGTAAATACTGACTTTAATGTACCTGTCAAAAGTATATTTGCATGATTGTTTTGTATCCATAATGCAAGAAAATAACTTCTGCTGGAAAGTGTCAGCTGATGTCATAATCTCCATTGACACTTATCATGTCTGAATAAAAAAAATCAACTTCTTAACTTGTATTTGAAGTCTCTTATACTTGTATTTAGTTTCTAGTTTTCTCTTGTTCTTTGTCATGTGTTTGCTGACATGCTGCTGTGATTATTCACATTTTAAAGATTGACAACACTTTATCTGACATGTTTCAGAACTGTTGATTGTATGCATTTGTGTGTGTACAAAATAAATTGTCATGTGTGACATTTGTGTTTGTGTGTTAAATTTAATGATAACCGTGTGGTGACCAAATATATTTCCAGAAGCCTCAGTGAGTGAACTTAAGCTTTGCATCTACACACACTAGATGTAACAAAGTCATTAGTAATTGCCAAGCTGAAACAAACTGGCAAAGTCTGTTAAGCAATATTAATCCTTCTCACCTGTCTCAACTCTTTTGGGTTATCTGGACCTTCTTACAGGGCTAGATCTTCATCCACTCCTTCATGCGAAGGATCCGTTGGCTCAGTAAGATTAATCCTGTCTGTGTGTTCCAGGGTCCTTGTTTTTGGAGGAGCCCAGGTCCAATCCTGGTCCATTCAGGGATTTATTTCGGGCCAGTCGGTGTTGCTTTTAAACACCACTAGGATTAAAGAAGCTATGCCCCCCAAAAAAGTGTGAATTGACTGTTCAGTTACTGAGTTTTTAATCCAAAAGTACCACATACATCCAAGAACTCATCAGAGACAAGCTGCTTTGCATCTCGGCTTAGTTTTGCTGAATGTTTAATTGTGAGACTAACAGCTTATTTATTTAGTTAGTATATTGTCCATTGCCTCTCTTTTCTTGATATGAGACACAGGTGTCTCTTATTATGTCTCTTACAAACAGAAACGCCCAAAAGAAAGCTAAACTGTCTATTAATGCTTTGAGAAAATACTTGTTGCCTTCCAATTGAGAATCAGAATCAGAATGAGCTTTATTGACAAGTGTGTTTACACACACAAGGAATTTGTCTTGGTGTCAGGAAATTGCAGTACAGAAAGTACATACACTTAAAGTGTTTATCGCAATAGTGACAAACTACTGTTGCACTATAGCATCATTCAGACTTGAAAATGCATTGAAAAGTCATAGTAATTTCCACCAGAGACATTCATGCTTGATTATGTGACTTTTACTAAAAGTACAAAACACATTCAAGATTAGAAAGGACATATGCAAGGCATGTTTACTTATATAGCACATTTCATACACAATGGGAATTCAAAGTGCTTTACATAAACACAATAAAAAAAAAACACAGTAGTCATAAAGACATGATTAACATGCAAAAACACGATAACCATAAAAATGTGCAACATACAATGACAACAATAACGACTGCAATATGTATAATGGAACAGTTTCAATGATTGTCAGTGATATTTATGCCAGGTGCATTTTTTTTTTTAGCTTTTATTCATATCTACCATCTGGTGGTCAAATAAGTGAACTTATATTGCTATATTAACATTATTTATACCCTATTTTGATCACTAAATATTCCATGTATTGCATAGCATGATTTTTTTTTTTTAAATATTAGAAAATACATTAATTATTTGAAACACAAAATAAAACACATTTATAAACTTTAGTGACCAGTCATTATTGGATATAAAAAAATAAATAAATTTAAAAAACAAGACAAGTTCACTCATTTGACCAGCAGATGGCAGCTCCGAGTAAGAAATACAATATACACAAAAACCCATTAAAACAAAAATAAAATAATAATGAAACATATGCCATTTTTTTTAGTAATTTTATGTGCTTTTTCTTAATTTTAATATATATATTTTTAATACTATTTATTGTTTAATTAATGTTTATTTCAGCTTCAGCTATTTATTTCCAGTTAGTAACTTTGGTCCTTTAATTTTAACAGTTGCTAAGGCAACATTTATATAATAGCAGTTCACCTACTATTTGCATAAACGACAAAGATAAAAAAAAAAAAATGTGTATGTGTTGTTGTTGTTGTTTTTTTACTTACTCGGAGCTGCCATCTGGTTGTCGTATAAGTGAACTTATCTTGTTATTTTAGTATTTACATCCAATAATGACTGTTCACTTACGTTTCGAAATATGTCTGCCAAATATTCCATGTATTTTCTCAATTAAAATATTAAGTCATAATTTTAGATAAATCTGCACCCTGTACGTTTGCAAAAATATCGAAAAAATATCACATAAATAACAATCTGGCGTATGTGTGTTTTTAACTTTGACTCAGAGCTGCCATCTGCTGGTCATATAAGTGAACTGAATCATGGAGTTTCACATTTCGCCACAAGACGGCGTAAAAATGAGAAAATCAAGCGGTGGATGGGCTTAAACCAATTCTTCATGTGACCTAAATGATCAAAAAAAAAAAAAAAAATTATTAGTCTGTGCCGCAAGCACGTTGAATACGCATGACGTAAGCGTTCTTCTGTCCAATCCGAACGCGTCTTTTCAACAGCGTCATCCAAACAACATGGCGGCGTCCGTGCTGCGTTTCAGCGCGGCGGGGAGACACTTTATAAAGAATTTATTGAACACAAGAACCATTAACAGGGTAAGAGATTACAAACACATCATTAATATCATTTAGAACTGCCAAAATATTGAAAACCACGTCCTGGCAATCATTTAAAACAGTCGGGTTGAGACTGGCGTGGTTGCTAGGTCTCAGTGATGAAAACGTACATGATAATACAGCATGACTTTGCGAAAACGTTTAATTTTATTAGTACTCAAAATCGTATATTTATCTATTATATCCTGCTGAGTAAATCATGGTTATGTGGTATGATTTAAAGCGTGATGTCTGTATTTCAGACCAGATCCACTCAGGCTGTCAGTCAGGTGGTTTTAAATGTACCTGAGACGAAGGTCACGACCCTTGATAACGGGCTCAGGGTGGCATCTGAAGACTCTGGCCTGTCCACATGCACGGTGAGTTCACCACCAAAATCAGCTTCATCTGTTTTATCTCAGGTGGCTGATGAATCTGAGTATCGAACATTAAAATTAGGGTGACTATTTTATTGGGGTGATTTCTTAAATTAAGTCTCAAACTGAAACTTGTGTTGGGGAAATGCCTCCTTGTGACCTACTTTTGTGGGCGGTTCCCACACGCCCATGTCTGAAATAATGATACATAATGCATTTAATTTATTGCATATCATAGTAGAGTCACATCTTAATACGCCAAGTCAGTTTTAATTGTCTTCAAATCAAATGCAAATTAACAATAAACAAATATAGGTGAAATTACAGGCAACAAAACGTTTTACATGGTCTTTGTATCAAAATGTGTCATGCAATGTGATGATCAACAATCAATTTTGACCTCCTTGCTTCTTTTAGCATTATGTCGTCATATAGTGCCTTTATGTAGTAGTTTTGTTGATTTTATTCGTCTTTTAAACATATCTATTTATGCTTAATTTATTATATTTATTTCCACTTTTATTTTCCATTTTGATGTTTTAGCCAAGGCAACATTTCTAATTTTCCTAATTTTTCTTACGTTTTCCATTTAATAATTTTATTTAGGTCGTATTTCATAATTTTAAGTATTAATATACGTTTAATTTTTTATTTGTTGGCAACCTTTCTAATTTTACTTTGCTTTTCATTTAATTAAAATATTTAATTTTATTTCATCCTTGTTTAATTAACAAAATATTTTAATAGTTTTAGTTTAGGCTTATGATAATAAACATGTATTTTCATTAAGATCCCCTCCTTGTATGTAAAGCGCTTTGAGTGCCTTGAAAAGCGCTATATAAATGTAATGAATTATTATTATTATTATTATTTATTTGTAAATGCGTTTTCTTTATAGCATCTGAATAAAAATGATAGCAGAAATGATAGCTAGATACACTAAGTTTTTTGTTATTTGTTTTATTATTTTTTGTTTTTTTAAAATCTGTTTATTGAACTTTCACAATAATAACAGGATACAGATACAGGAGAATCGAGTTTTTTATTATTTTTATTACAGAATACAACTTGCAGTGAAATAAACCTCATTAAGTACAAACTGTGCATTAAATATAGCTGTTATAAATATTAACTAATAAAAATAATAAACGTGATAAAATAATAAGTAATAAAATCAGTAATAATAATAAACAAAATGGCATTAAAGTAGAATTGGGAAAAAATAAAGTTCTGTGAGAGGAAGTAAATGATCACAGAATTTACTCCAAAAATCAAAATATGGAGAATTCAGGTAAACTAGACTTTTCCCATTGAGATGACTGGGAAAAAATGGCCCCATTTTCCTAAATTTCCCCTATTCTGATCACATGATGCAGGTTGGTCTATGGATTGATGCCGGAAGCCGGTATGAAAATGAGCGCAATAATGGTACAGCCCACTTCCTGGAGCACATGGCTTTCAAGGTATGACAAACGATAAGAAATATGTCTGAATATTAAAACGATGTAGTGTAGAAAGCATCAAATCCGTTGCTGTGTTTCAGGGCACCAGGAAGAGATCGCAGCTGGACCTGGAGCTGGAGATCGAGAACATGGGAGCTCACCTGAACGCGTACACCTCCAGAGAGCAGACGGTGTACTACGCTAAAGCTTTCTCCAAAGATCTGCCCAGAGGTAAACCATCAAACACAAACTCGTCATGACGGGCAGAAAGCCATTATGGGTGCGCTGTAACTGCGTCTCTGTTGGCAGCGGTGGAAATCCTGGCGGACATCATTCAGAACAGCACTCTGGGAGAGGCCGAGATCGAGCGTGAGCGTGGCGTCATTCTCAGAGAGATGCAGGAAGTGGAGACCAACCTGCAGGAAGTGGTCTTCGATTACCTGCACGCTACAGCCTATCAGGAAACACCTCTCGGGAGAACCATCCTGGGCCCTTCGGAGAACATCAAGTATGTGTCACTCGTTTACAGTCCAACTGTCCTCAAATGATTAATCACAGTACATTAGGACAGTTTTATTTGTATTACAAGTTTTCTGAAATGTTTTCTGAAATGAAATCTAAATGTGCACTAATTTGCATACATTTTCAAAACATAAAGGCAGGTTAAATTCTTGTTTCATTTTGTTGATGTTAGTTTAAACTTAAATATTACTATTAAATTTCATTTTAGTTTTTATTTATTTCAAATGAGGAATTTCAGTGCTTTA
This sequence comes from Tor tambroides, assembly GCA_021397915.2. Taxonomy (NCBI): domain Eukaryota; kingdom Metazoa; phylum Chordata; class Actinopteri; order Cypriniformes; family Cyprinidae; genus Tor; species Tor tambroides. The sequence continues at coordinate 28,915 of JAFVLL020005001.1, read as the reverse complement.
ACTTAAGCTTTTGTCTAGCTGCCAAGGCAAGATTTTTAATTTTCAGGTTTTTCATCTAATAATTGTATAATTTCAATTAATAAAAATGTTTTTAATAGTTTTAGTGTTAGTAAATGTTAGTATTTTAAAAACAGAGATCGAAACATTGGATAAAACCAGGTTTTTGTTGACACATTAAATGTTTTCACAGAGGGGGTTTTCGTGATTCAGTTTTTTATTATTTTTTGTTTTAATTTTCTATCCATCTATCCATCTAATTTATTTACTTATTGATTTTCAGTTTTTGTTTTTATTTATTTCAAGTTAATAATTTTGGTGCTTTACTTAAAAAAAAAAAAAAAAAAAAAAAAAAAAAGAAAAAAAATT
>JAFVLL020005001.1:0-28449 GCA_021397915.2 Tor tambroides | reverse complement strand
GGTTTTTGTTAAATGTGAGCCTAAATCATCACAATTAAAAGAACCAAAGACTTAAACTACTTCAGTCTGTGTGTACTGAATTTATTTAATACACGGGTTTCACAATTTGAGTTGAATTACTGAAACAAATGAACTTTTCCACGACATTCTAATTTACTGAGATGCACCTGTAGAATTATTTTGCATTTATGTGTTTGATGTTGTATCTGTACCTCTTTTTTCAGCAGATGTAGTTCTTCACTGAGCCGTGTTTTGTCAGCTACTGCGAAATCTTTTTCTTGCCTGCTGTCTATTGCCCGAGCCTCCGCCAGTGCCCTGCTCTTATCCGCCTCTGCTCGTCCTCTATCAGCATCCTCAGCTGCCCTGGAGCACAGTGTCGCCCTCTGCTGGCTGAGATGCAGCTTCTGTTTCAGCTAATTATTGCCAAGGAAAGAAGAGTCAAACATGGTTTTAATTAGGGTGTGCTCTGCTACGACTAATTTCAAAGTCGTTTAGATGGACATAACCGACTAGTCGACTCATCTAAAAGTAAGAAAACCTCAGAAGATAGTCAAAAACATTGTGTGTAATATGCAATCCTCTTTTAAATACTTTATTTATGAACAATCCTTAAATTATTCCAGATACATTATTAATGGAGTTGTTTTATTTTCCATCAAACCGTTAAATTTACAACACTGACGGCAACAAAAGCAGCAGACGTGCTGAATGAAAATGCAAATTCACTCTCAGACATTAGGTGGCGCTTTTTGACAAGCAGAAACACGGTTTCAGGGGTTACCACTGTAACCAAAACAACGCTGAGCTGATAAACACTATTTCATTAGGCATTATACCGAAATAACATTAAAAATGTCAATGAAATCTTTCTGAAGAAACTCAGTTCCCTTTCATACATGTTTCCCCATTTAAACCGGTAAATAAGCTCCCAAACCTTGCTCGTTTTCCAAGCGGAAATTTTGACTAGTTGACTAGTATTTCAGTGTTGACTAGCAGCAGCAGTTCTGCTCTTCTACATTGACTATGATTCCAGATATGTAATGTGCACACCTCTTTTACTTGGGCCTGGAGTTCCTGGTTGAGATTGCGCATGTTTCTCATGGTGAGCTCACTCTCAGTCCTCATCATGATCCTTTCCATGTGAATTTCATTAGACAGATACTTGTTCTCCTTTTTTAGGTCTTCACATTCCTAAGCAACAGATGCAGTGGAAATGAGGGACTGTGTGCACCCAGTAAGACACAAAATATATTTTGAAGAATGTTTCAGCTTTCCCAGCTTGCTAAAAATTCTAAACTTTATACTTAGTTTATAATGTTTTAAAATCTATCTATCTATCTTGTATATTTTCCCATTTTCAATTTGTATTTTAATTTTAGTGTAAGGTTTAGTAAATTTTGTTGTTTTTGTCATTTAGTAGTTTTTGTATACACACACACATTTATATATAGCTACATATATAAACTGAACAACTGAAAAAAAAATCAGTTAACATTTATTTTATTTCAAGTCAACTTTTTTTTTTTTTTTAATGGTTGCACTATTAGTTTCAGGTTGTTGTTTTTTTCAGTTTTAAGTAACTATAATGACCCTAAAATGATGACAGAATGTTAATTTTTTAACTCTCTTTAATCTAAAAAGAAAAAAAATTAAAAGACAACATATAAATGGAAAAGTATTAGTTTTATTTTTTATTTTTTACTTGCACTGAAAATGACTTATTTACAAATTATTTTTCACATGTAGCCTACATGTCAGTCACATGAGGCCCAAGTCAGAATATTTGAGAAAGACCTCAAATACAAATACAGAATTCTATTAACTATTAATGTGTGTGATCTAGTAAAATACACCCTATGTTTCTGTATGTGCCCACAGGATGTTGCCCTAATGTTCTCCATCATGTCAGCACCTACCTTCCTCTTCCTCACTAGTTCTCCTTGCAGGTGGTTGATCTGCAGGAAGGAGCCGCTGGCACTCAGAGCACTCACGGGTCGGACTGCACGTACAGGTCTTCGAGGAGGGTGCGTGGGTTTAGAAACTCCTTTAATCTCCTCAATGCTTTCGAATCGGCCGCTCATGTTGTTGCTGCTGTGAGAAAGAGACCTAAAAGTCCCGCTGTCTGAAGCAGGGGTCTTCAGTGAAGTTAGAGCCTGGAGCTCTCCATGAGAGCTGGCCCTTAGGTTCATCGCTCTCACCGGACGCTGAAACCTGAAGCAAATTTTAAATTTTGAGCCGTTGTGAATGTGTTTTCCTCCTGCCGACCCAAAGTCCCCGTAGACGTGAATGCAATGGGAACTAAGGAGACTCACCAACATGCAGCCTAGTTCAATAATTTATGAGGAAATGTTATACCAACTCACAGGGAGCAGAAACTCTATGCTACCACAAGGGATCAAACACAGCTCATCTCATCCTTGACTAATTGCACCATAGTGCTTCTCAACATCCTGAAATGAGCTGGTTAGGGTTAACACCATATTGGTAATGATGCCAAAACTGAAGACTGACTATTTTTACATTTTCTGAAGAAAATGTGACTGGTGTATACCTGCTAGCAAGATGATATGGTGTTAAGGGTGGTTCCTCAAAAGTGTCTGTGATATTCTGATCATTACATATGACTCACATATGAGTCTATATCAGTCTCTTGGAAATTCCCCATTTTATCATCCATCAGGCAAAAATGTTGAACACGTGTTACATCCCAGGTATGGATTGTAGTAAAAATTACCTCAGAAGATTTCAATATTATTATTACTGCCATCCAGTGCTGGTCTTAGACTTCTTGGGGCCCTAATCAAAACTTTGTCAGGGGGCCCCTGTCATGTTGATTCTTATTAAAGTTATTCAGTGAAGAGCAGTGAATGATTCTCTCATTTTCTTTTGTTGTTTGATTAATGACAGAGATAGCAGCAGGTTTATTAGGCTGCTGTCACTTTAAGACCGAATGCACAGTTCTAATATACTGACAAGCACTCGATTACTTTCCCAACTGTTTATGTTCACTTTAGACATGGTAACTGACTGAGTTTTGATTTTTGTGTGCAAACCAGAAGCCCAAAATAGTCCGTATGTTTCACTCCGTCTTGGTGTCACCGGTCCTACTCGCCCCGCTACGAACAGGCTTCGAACCACAGTCTCCGGCGTGGGAGGCAGGCGCTCTAAGAAGGAGGCTAAAGACCACTGCCCCTATAGCATCAATCTCTTGAGATCAGGGGAGTAAGGTTTACATGCACAGCTCTTATACTGGCCTACGACAGTTACACTGGATCACGGGCACAGAAAGCCTTCCGGGGAACAGCATCTCTTTCCAGTAGGAGATGTTATGTAGGAAGGGCGATGGTGCAGCACTTTAAAAGAACAGAATGCAACATTACATTTTCATAATCGTTGGAGGCCAAAATCAAAAACGAAACGAAATTCCATTAATCGCCCCACCCTGTCATTAAATCATCTTTGAGAGCAAGGGGTCCCCTGGTGGTTCAGGGCCCCTAAGCAACTTACAGAGTATAGAGAGAATAGCACAAGCTGTAATATCATTGCAGTTTTCATCTGTTGCTTAGCGGGTTGCTTTGCACATTGCAAGGGGCTGTTCAAACAGAACATGCGTTTGCATTCAACTGTGCTGCTTTTCCTTTGTTTTTCTCTGTAAACATGCACTGAACCCTTAAGGGGCCATTCACACAGAATGCGATTTTGCTTTCCTCTGTGCTGGTTCTCTATGTAAACATGCACTAGAGGGACATGTTTGACTGTACCGCCTAACTATTTTGAAAAACGCATCTCACGTTTTTAAACACAAAATGTGTCCTGTGTGAACGGTTCCTAATGGACTTTTTTCTAAGAGTAAGTTTAAGATAATAAAAATAATAGATTCAACTAAAATCAATATTTCATACCCATGTAGTTATTTTTTTGTGATCACTCATTGTCACAATTTCACATGTGAATAACACATTAAAACAGGTAAATAGCATAATTAAATTTTTATTCAGAATGGTTCTGAATTATATCCCTACTATAGTAATAGTCTACCTCAATATCACCAGATCCTTTACAAGTATAGTACACTAGATTGATTCCCTTTACTTTACAGAGGAAGGAAACTCAAACCCCTTCATTGTAAATGTATTATTCAAGCAGAGTGAAGCAGCACAGATAGAACAATTTCCACTGGCCCAGATAGCTCTGTTTTTGATTTTGCTATAACTATTAACTGCATAACAACAACTGTATGTGACTGAACAAAAAACTTTTTTTTTTTTTCAACTTTTTGTGATTTCAACTAGTTTAGTAATATGAGTACACAAAATTCTTCAAATTTCGAAAGAATAATATTGAAAATCCCAGTCAAAAACATTTGTCATGATTTATTTCCTGTGCTCAAAAGTCCAGGAAAGATGTGTTTATGTCAGGAATTTTGAGATTAGATAATTATTTGAATCTGGAAAAATGGTACAGGATGCTTTGAATAACTTCCTGTAATTTTCTACAATTCCCCTATGGGTTCATTCAGAGGAGATGCTTTCTATGTTTACCTGCATGCCTGACAAGTCATCAATATGCACTAAGGTAGCCTGTAATTCACCGTTTTCAATCCCAGAGCTTCTCGCAATAGCGTGCAACTTGGCTGGTTGCTTTGAAAGTGACATGGCAATGAGCCTTTCTGTTTATTTAGCCTTCAGAATCACAGACAACCCTGGAAAGAATGACCTCCAGAAGGAAGCAGGCCTAATTCAGCAGTCTTCTGCTATCGTCACAGATGCTACACATTAGGCTTATAAAATTTTCACTTGTCCAAGGACACATTAAGAGGAAATATTTTTCTCAGTTGGATAACAAATCATCAAAGGACATCAGCAATGTTTTAAGTCAACATTTACAATGAATTTAACTTGAATTAAATGTCTAGTATAACAACAATTTAATAAATTTTAGAGAGAGAGAGATTTATGTACTTAACTGAGTCAGATGTGACTCCGATATGGAATGAAAGTCAGATATTGTTCCAACTTGTCCAGAATGTCTATATGTGCATGATATATCAAATGAGTTCAAAGATATTTGACATAACTGGTGCACAACCACAGGAAGTGAAAGATTTTTAATTGTCCTCTGCCCTAGCTTTAAATGCCCTCATTGTGAAGGTCATCTTACAGATCATCCTCAACCTCCTGTTTCCTATTTTCATGGGTCTCTTTCTGCAGCATCATCAGAATGATTGTATTCAAACTTCTGGACAGTTTTGGTGGCATGTTCTGCAGTCATGGCTAGGGTCTGGTTACAATTATGTCTACCGCTCTTCTTATTTACAAGCACTCTCTGTGTAGATGTGAGTCTAATCCAAGGTAGGTTTATCTCTTTCTTGTTCTGTGGATTTAAATACAATTTTTGTAATAGTTTGTGAATCTATACTTTTGCACTTTATTAAAACCATCTTTTGTTGGTTGCTTTTAGTCCCTACAAATGATGGAATTTCTGGAGTATTGCTAGTCCAAACCAAGAACAATGTGTACAGTTTTAATGCTACCACAGCCAAAGAAGCATGTGAGGCTATTAAAATGAGAATCGCTAAAAAGGCTGAAGTGGAAACAGCAAACAAAAATGGCTTTCAGACATGCAGGTAAATCACTATTTAATGAGTGACAATTAAACAGACATTATAGTCAAATTTAAAATACGATTGTAGATATATGGCATTGTTCTGCTCTTTTAGGAAATATGATTCTTGTTTTTAAATAACATTTAAAAACCTGGATGCCTTATATAGGCTACATCATTTCAAAGTACAATACCAGACTCATTTAAATTAAATATAATATGGGCATTCTTTATGACCTACACAAATACACTAGATACCCAAATGTATAATGAATTTTGTGGATGTATTGTCACTATCAGAGTGTGTGTGTGTGTGTGTGTGTGTGTGTGTGTGTGTGTGTGTGTGTGTGTGTGTGTGTGTGTGTGTGTGTGTGTGTGTGTGAACTCCGCAGGTTCTGTTTCTTCTAAGATATTGCACTCTTAGAAGATATCTTGTTTTCACACAGGTATGGTTGGGTTGAGGAGCAAATCGCTGTTATTCCTCGTATCGAGAAAAGCGAAAAATGTGGTAAAAGCAAGTTAGGCGTTTCTTTTTGGAGAGCTGACATCAGCAAAATGTTTGATGTTTACTGTTTTAAGCCAGCAGGTAATTATGTGTATAATATGTTTCTGAAAATACTTTCATCATAATAATCAGTAGCTTGAAATTGGGAATAAAGATGTTTAAAATGTGATTTTTTAAAAATCTACAATATGCTGATGTCTGGACTTTGGATTTTTTTTTTTTTTTTTTTTTTTACAAACATGTAATTGTAAACTTAAAATCAGTAAATAAATCTACACGGATTGTCAGTAAAATGTCTCTCACACTGCACCTCAGGTCCTGATGGATCATTTGAAACAACATCAAGCAGGCCTCAATCTACAACAGGAGGAAGAACACCATCAAACATCCATTATTCTACTAAAACAACCCATCCATCATCCATTAAGTCAACCTCTACTCCTGCCTACACATCAAGATCCCTTCCTCCCTATACATCCACCCCATCCATTTCCTCTGCTTTCAACACTTCCTCCACAACATTTATAACACTTAGTCTTTCTAGCATCAGTGACAGTTCCCAGGCAACAACAAAACCTCTGTCTCTTTCATCTCCCAGAACTTCACTCGAATTCTCAACCTCACCCCCCTCATCTTCCTCTCATTCATCCACTCATTTTCTTCTTCAGCATAGTTCAACTCCTACAGGCCAGCCTGCATTGTCCCAGACAACACCTAACAGACCATCCATTAGAGGTTGGGTTTTGAAACTTAGATCACCTCCTTAATAATTGAATAACTTTGCACATTAATTTTATCACACTCTTTTGTCTTCTTTATATTTTAGCATCTCCCAAAATATTTGTCGTCATTTCCATCGTGCTACTGTTCTTGCTGGCAGTGGCAGGTGCAGCTTGGTATATCAAAATGTAAGTGTTTAATCCACTGTCATGAGAAAACAGTTGTTACATGCATACTCTTCACTGATGTGCTTTGCTTTAGTAAAAGAAGACAACGGATTCCATCCTGGATCAGAATGAGGCCACAAGAGATTACTGAAACCGAGATGTGGAAACGAATAAGTGAGAGGCATTGTATGCCAGAACAGACCAGCAAAGACAACAATAACAGGAAATGCAACTTCCTCCTTCAAATGGAACAAGACCCGGACTCACCCTAAAAAACACTGCATTTTTGCAAAAACACTGTAAAAAAAAAACAGCAGAGGAAAGAAAGTTGGAACAATATATATATATATATATATATATATATATATATATATATATATATATATATTTTTTTTTTTTTTTTTTTTTTTTTTTAATGGAAAGAGTGTTGAAATGTTAGTCAATTTTGTTCTTAGTTTGCTGCTCATTTAATTGTCAAACAGGCTAAATGATAATAATTTGTACTCTTTAAATTCCTTAGTTGTGCTTGTTGTCTGTAAGTATCAAGGTTCAATATATTTTACCACTGAGTGTGCTCGTGACATCATCAACCTGCGTCAAGGTTTTCTTGTTATCATCCTACTTGTCATCTCGAATATTTGCTTGGATAAAACAAATGTCAGCAGGTTTGTAGTTTCTTATTTTCATCTCACTGGTCTCACGTACGTTTGTAGCTAATACTGAGTGTTGGGTGTGTTTCCGTTACGGCCTCTATGTATTGTTTTGGTTACCCAAGCTAACACTGGTAGCTACAGTAAATGTTTTAAATCAGCATCGTCTATATTTAAACCGCCTTTTCACATTCTGAAACAAATGTATATGGTTCACTCGTCTACTTGGTTGTTACGTCTTTTGAAAGACAGTTTGTTATTTTTGGTAAACAATAGGGTAGGTAAGATGAATATACACCTGTTCATTTCGAAAATTGGTGCACATTTCTTATGAATCAATGTCTCGGGATTACTGTCTCTAACAACATAAGTCCTTCATCGCTATCTATAAAAAATGACTGATGTAACATGAGTAATTAACATTAATATATAATAAGAGAGTTGAGTCATTTAATATCAGCAGTTTAATATGATTCATTTGTGGCCATGCTTCATGCTTAATATGATTCATTTGTGGCCATCACGTTCACATTGTTTTTCTGTAGGTAACTTAGCTGACTAATAACATGAGCATACATTTAATTTTTATCCATATTTTAGGGTAAAATATATGGACAGTGGGGACCATGTTTCATTTTCCATTTCCCTACAATTACAAATTATGTTTTCAGCTGAATTTGAGTGAAAGGTTAAATGAAGAAGTCAAAAAAGTGTTTCATGGAAATGTGATCATGTTATCCCTTTGATTTGAGAATGATTCAAATCAAAGCATCTTATAGATTAAGTAGCCTATATTTTAAGCAAGCAAGTTCACATGATCAGTGTGTCAAAATTACATCTATTAAAAAATATCTACATATTACTATTTTTTAACCAAAATCCCAAAACTCTGTTTACAGTTTTGATTCCTAAATTTTCAATGTGGTCTCAGAGTTTTGTACCCTGCCTTCTATGACCCTATAAAGAAATATTTGGGTTCTGTGACTGGCCACCATTTATTTGAACACTTTTGAGCACATTTTACCATTTTGAACTTCACTTAAATATACATTTGGTGTGACAAATGAATTTGAAATACAACTATTTATTGTATGCTATCAATTAACGTGAGATCATAAAATTCCATGTGTAAGAAAATGCTGTTTAAAATAGTTTTTATGAAGTATAGCACATCACACTGCGTGATGTGTCATGTCAACATTCTCTCTTATCTAGAGCCTCCAGCAGTGAATGAGGTCTAGAGTTGTTTTAGAGCAGCCCTCCATCTGGAGCCAAGATGGGCCAGCAGCTTACTGGCCAGGTGATGACCAGACTCCCTGAGAAACTGATCAAACATGTGGGGATCGTGCGTGACAGTGGCTACCTCACCTATGATGAGTTCTTGGGTCGTGTGGCAGAGCTCAACGATGTGTAAGTGAGGTGTTAGGATTAATCATTTTAGTGACACAGTAACCTGCTGCAGTTTGATAAGAATGTGACATCCCATTAAAAACCATAATGTTATTGATGATATTAAAAGTAATGCCAAGTTCTGTCATGAAACTCTAGATGGCGTAGACTGATGGGTCGTTAATGCGAACTGATGATATTCACAGTGTTAAACTACTTGGCAGTTGGCACAGGATGATTGGTTCATATTGCATACACAGCCATTGAGCTTACTGCTTTACAATTGAAATGGCTAGTTAGCATTCACTAGTGCAGTTCGCAGCATGCTTTCAGAGTTCCTCTGAAATCCTCACCTTCCCCAGCTCCACCTGTATAGGTCTGCTATAAGTTATTTTATATGCTACAGCAGCGTAGTAGATCCATTACCATGCTAAAATTTTCAGAGAGTTCTCATGATATAAATATTATTAAATAATATATTTAAGCAATAAGGTACGAGAGGCCGTGCTGTATCGTGAATAAATCACGGCTGAAGGGCGTTGTTAGGCACGACGCGAAGCGGAGTGCCTGCCTGGCCCCTTCGGCCGTGGCTATTCACGACCCAGCACGGCCTCAGTACCTTATTGCTTTACATAAAACGGTTACCACACAATAAAAATATTAAAACCCAAAAAATTTATGTATTGAAATGTTACTTTTTTGAAGCAAATTCGATGTTGCTGTCCTTCCGCTAAAAAATAGTTCCTGACAGCAACAGTAAACGGCAAGAGAATGTTCCGAGCATGCCTCTCATCTAATGGAGCTTAAATGAAAACAGAGAATAGGAGGTCTTATCTGCTGTCATTTATTTTTTTTAACACCATATATGATATTTTCTCACACACATACAGGTCCTTCTCAAAAAATTAGCATATTGTGATTAAAGTTCATTATTTTCTGTAATGTACTGATAAACATTAGACTTTCATATATTTTAGATTCATTACACACAACTGAAGTAGTTCAAGCCTTTTATTTGTTTTAATATTGATGATTTTGGCATACAGCTCATGAAAACCCAAAATTCCTATCTCAAAAAATTAGCATATTTCATCCGACCAATAAAAGAAAAGTGTTTTTAATACAAAAAAAGTCAACCTTCAAATAATTATGTTCAGTTATGCACTCAATACTTGGTCGGGAATCCTTTTGCAGGAAAATGACTGCTTCAATGCGAGCGTGGCATGGAGGCAATCAGCCTGGCACTGCTGAGGTGTTATGGAGGCAGGATGCTTCGATGTCGCTGACCTTAAGCTCATCCAGAGTGTTGGGTCTTGCGTCTCTCAACTTTCTCTTCACAATATCCCACAGATTCTCTATGGGGTTCAGGTCAGAGAGTTGGCAGGCCAATTGAGCACAGTAATACCGTAATTGAGTAAAACTTCATTTACCAGTAGTTTTGGCACTGTGAGCAGGTGCCAGGTCGTGCTGAAAAATGAAATCTTCATCTCCATAAAGCTGCTAGCTGCATTGACCCTGCCCTTGATAAAACACAGTGGATGACCAACACCAGCAGCTGACATGGCACCCAGACCATCACTGACTGTAGGTACTTGACACTGGACTTCAGGCATTTTTAGCCGTACCCTCTCCCCAGTCTTCCTCCAGACTCTGGCACCTTGATTTCAGGAATGACATGCACAATTTGCTTTCATCCGAGAAAAAAGTACTTTGGACCACTGAGCAGCAGTCAGTGCTGCTTCTCTGTAGCCAGGTCAGGCGCTTCTGCCGCTGTTTCTGGTTCAAGTGGCTTGACCCTGGGAATACGGCACCTGTAGCTTCCCATTTTTTCCTGCACCTGCAGCCTGTACGGTGGCTCTGGATGTTTCTGCTCCAGACTCAGTCCACCCTGCTTCATAGGTCCCCAAGGTCTGGGTCGGTCCTTCTCCACAATCTTCCTCAGGAGTCCGGTCACCTCTTCTCGTTGTGCAGCGTTTTCTGCCACAGCACTCTACTTCCCCTAGACTTCCCACTGAAGGGTGCCTTGATACAGCACTCTGGGAACAGCCTATTCGTTCAGAATTTCTTTCTGTGTCTTGCCCTCTTGTGAGGTGTCAATGATGGCCTTCTGGACAGCAGTCAGGTGCCAGTCTTACCCATGATTGCGGTTTTGAGTAATGAACCAGGCTGGGAGTTTTAAAAAGCCTCAGAATCTTTTGCAGGTGTTCAAGTTAATTAGTTGATTCAGATGATTAGGTTAATGGCTCGTTTAGAACCTTTTCATGATATACTAATTTTTTTTGAGATAGAATTTTGGTTTTCATGGGCTGTGTGCCAAAATCATCAATATTAAAACAAATAAAGGAAACTTGAACTACTTCAGTTGTGTGTAATGAATCTAAAATATATGAAAGTCTAATGTTTATCAGTACATTACAGAAAATAATGAACTTCATCACAATATGCTAATTTTTTGAAGGACCTGTACATCTGTATCTCTCAGCATCGTCTGTTTTCCGTGCACTGAATTTTAAAACAGACCGATTCGCTTATGACGCGAGTTTGCAAGAGTCATTACAATGTAAACTGATGGTCGCCACAGAATCATACCTGAAACAGAAAACTAATAAATTCAGTAATATTCCCTCCTCCTTCGGAAACTGTAGTATTTATTACACAGATACGCACACATGTCAACATATCTCCGCGTGAGAAGCTATTTAGACAAGGGAAGGGCGGGGTCTCAAAATTAAAGATGAAAGATGCAACATAACGCCAGCAGGGGTCACTCATACTTCATTAAATAAATAGCAAGCTACTACATAATACATTAAACAGTTTTGATGCTATTGATTGTTTATGTTGCGAAGGGTGGTTGCTAAGGGTGTTGCTCAGTGATACACAGAACGGTTGGGTGAAGCGGTGATAGCCGTGCTGTATCGTGAATAAAACACAGCTGCTGACCAATCAGAATCGAGGAATGGAACTAACCGTTTTATAAGTACAAATAAATGTATAATGCAATTACCCTCTTGTCCATCTTTTATCTAATGCTTACCCATAAAGTGTATAATGTATTACTGTATTTATGAAGGTGCAAAAATAAGAATGAGCTCACTATATTTCCTGCTTGGAGTTTAATATGAAATACCCAGTCTGATGTGATGTGATAGGTAATATGATTTAATTTTTTATATGCAGAACTGCTAAACTAGCCTCTGGCCAAAAGAAACATCTTTTGTTTGAAGTACAGCCGGGATCTGACGCAACAGCGTTGTGGAAGGTTGCTGTGAGAATAGTGTGCACCAAGGTGAGATTAATGTACAGACCTCTGAATTTATAGGCGGAATATATTAAAATGATTTTCAGTCTAAATAACATAGTCATTTGCTCTGTACTGCAAATTTGATCTGTGTGATTGATGTTTGTCTAGGGTGGGATGGCAATTGTTACTGCTCTCTCTGTGTGCTTGTAGATTAACAAGGAGGATGGAATGGTGGAGGCCTCCCGTATTATGAATCTGTACCAGTTTATCCAGCTCTACAAAGACATCACCAGTCAGGCAGCTGAAGTATTTTGCTCAGAGGCTGCAGCAGAGGGATCCTCTGGACTGCTGTCATCAGAAGACACCTGCCAGGCCAGCATGTGGATGGGCAGGTACTTTAAAGACTGCATTTGTTCTGTTTACCAAATCTGCACCTGATGTAATGATGCATAATAGATGACTCATTGTCTCACCAAGCAAAATTTGTTCTGTAACAGGGTGAAACAGTTGACTGATGAGGAGGAATGCTGTATCTGTATGGATGGGAAAGCAGACCTTATTCTGCCCTGTGCACACAGCTTCTGTCAGAAGTGTATTGACAAGTGGTAGGAATCTGTGATTCATTATCATGATTTATTAATGGATTACATGATCATCATTCACTCACTCTCATGTTGTACCAAACCTGTATGACTTACTTTCTTCTGTGAAACACAGAAGAAGCTATTTAGAAAGATGTTGGTTCCTACTGACTTTGATTTTATTGGCAAAAAATACAGTGGAAGTCAATGGGAACAGAAATTGTTCACCAGCATTCTTTAAAATATCTTCTTTTGTTTTCAGTAGAAGAAAGACTGTCATACACGTTTCAAATAACATGAGGATGAGTAAATAATGAGAGAATTTTTCAATTTTGGGTGGATCAGTTTAACTAAATAATTAAATCTGTCATCATTTACTTACCCTCATATTGTTCCAAACCTGTATGACTTACTTTCTTCCATGGAACGCAAAAGCAGAAAATCTGAATAATGTTTTGTTCAGAACTGTGACCTGGTCAGTTTTCAAATTTGTGAACTGAATCCAAGGTATCTATTTTTCAAACCAAATTTAAGATTTTTAAGACCAACACAAATAAAATTAATACCATGTGTCCCTACAGAACAAAGCCATAAAATCTCAAAATATCAGAATGGTACGAAACTTGGTGACGGCAGTTGCTGTGTGACCACAAAAAAAATAATGGACTTGATTTGAAAAAGCTAAATGGCTGTAAAAAAGTGTACACACTTGTGTTGTATGACCGCCATTGGAAATGAATGGGAAATACGCAAAAATACAGAGAATTTTTTGTGTGTACAATCTACAAATCATTCACGTTGCAGAAAAAGACAGCACAGCAATAAAGGGGTGACACTCTAAAATATCAAGAGTGCAAAATAGACACACTCCAACCACCCCCACCCCCCACAGACACACATATGAATTAGTGTGACTGTAACACAAAGTATGTTTCTGCAAATGCATGAAATAAAACCAATAATTCGGTCAAAAATGCAGTCAAAACACAGACACCAAGGACACACTAAAGACATTAAGACACACTAAAACATCAAGAGTACAAAACAGACACACACACTCACTCACACACACTCACACTCACAGACACACACGCACACGCTCAAATGAACTGGTGTGGCTATAACAAAATTGAGCCAGAAGACTCAAATGAGAGGTTGAAATCAGATTGATTAATCTCTGATAAAGCATTCCTGTTCATTTTTGTTACATTTTTGTTGAATTTTGATGTTATGTGTAACAAAATGCCTTTCTCTGTGTTCAGGTTTGGCTGTAGTAAAATTAATGCAAAAACTAACATTTCAAACCAAAATTTCAAAAAAAAAATCTAAACTTTTACAAAAAGGGTAACACTTTATAATAACTGCACGCTATGAATCATTACGTAAGCAGTAGTAAATAGTCAGTTCATCCTTTATAAAGCATTTTCCAAACATTAATAGTCATTAGTAAGCAATTTATAAATACAGCTATAAATGCCTTGTTCTTGATTTATAAGCATATCTATTACAAAGGAGATTTAAAGGCTCAGTTATCTTCCTAACAGAAAAAATAAACAAACACAACACAGAGGGATACAGAACTCAGAAATATTTATTTCAAGATGCAAAAAAAAAAAAAAAATTAAACTGTAGAACTGTACACTTTTATTTTTATTTTTTTATTTTTTTTTTCTATGAAATTGCAGAGGTTTATTTTTCATTTTTATCAAATGTACAGTTGTACAGTTTCATTTTTTGCATCTTGAAAAAATGTTTCTGTGTTCTGTATCCCTGTGTGTTGTGTTTCTGTTTGGAAGATAAATGAGCCTTTAAATCTCCTTTGTAAATACTTTACAAGGTATATATAGTCCTCACTTTAGATGAGCTCACAAAAATAGATGGCTGGCAACTACTAAATGTTTTATAACTACCTGAATTAATCATGAATTACAGCAGGAATATGTGTTAATAAAGCATTAATTTAGCATTAATTTATAATGTTAAACTGATCATTAATAAAGTATGAAAATACAATTATTAAACATATAGATATGCTCAAGAACAAAACATTTATAGCTGTATTTATAAACTGCTTACTAATGACTATTAATGTTGGGACAATGCTTTATAAAGGATGAATTAACTATTTACTAATGCTTAACTAATGATTCATAGTGTGCATAGTGTATTATAAAGTGTTACCGAGTTTATTAGCCTTTTATGTAGAGCTATATAGGAATTTAGTGGCTAAACCATGGAATTGCAGATGTTTTTCTTTTTTTACTCCGACCAGATGGCACTAATCTGACTTCAAAAATTGGATTTTAAAGGCATTGTCTCTATTTTAACATGAAATACTGCCATAATTGAAGTAATATCAAAATCTTAGAAAAAATGTTTTATGTTATTTTCAATGGGAACATATTGATCATAATTATTGCATAAATATTAATTAGTACCATGAAATTCTCTCAAAACACAAAATAAAAAATAAAAAATATTACGGAACAAAAATATATTACATTGATTTTACTGAAAATAAAAAAAGTTACATTTCGGGTGTTCGGTCAGTTTTGACCGCGAACAACGCAAGTGTGACCCCCAAATGAACAATACCAGAGGGTTAATTAAACGGGCCAAAAGTATAAAGAAAAAAGTCAAACAGGTTTGGATCAACATTATGACCATAAAAAATGACAAAGTCCATAAATCATTTTAATCAGCCATGACAAACCCAGCTCCATTGTGTGTCTGTGCCTCATATAGGAGCGGTCAGAGCCGAAACTGCCCCGTCTGCCGGATTCAAGTGACTGCCGCTAATGAATCATGGGTCATGTCAGATGCTCCCACGGAGGAAGATATAGCTGGGTACATTCTCAATCTAGCGGATGAAGCCGGGCACCCACACAGACCTTAAAATGAAGCACCGTGCCACTGTCATACTCCCTGTCTCCCCATAACAGATGACCTTCTTTAAACAGTTATTTCATAGGGTGACTTTGGGTATTTGTTGCACTATATAGTGTCACTCACTGGAGGCAATAACTGCTGAGTTTTTGACTTTTTAATAAACTATTTTTAGGTTAATGCATCATATTATAACACCTGACCTGACCAATCCATAGACATGTGGCTGTGAACTGTATGTAGGTAAATGCTAGACAAGATGTAGCTGTAAAACTTCATTTCCTTGTTGCACTTGCCGTTTTATCTTGTTTGTGAAGTAATTGCACTTAATTGCATTTGTTCCGTAAAGGCCTTGTAATACCTGAATAAGCATCACAGTATCAGCATGTGCAACAGTTTAATAGTATTGATGCTGTAATTCAGTCACACATGATTCAGTAACATTAACTGTACAGTTG
Organism: Tor tambroides; assembly: GCA_021397915.2. Lineage (NCBI taxonomy): Eukaryota > Metazoa > Chordata > Actinopteri > Cypriniformes > Cyprinidae > Tor > Tor tambroides. Next base: position 12,245 of record JAFVLL020005001.1, on the reverse strand, counting down.
ATGTGCATTTATAATCTTAGGTTTAATGGAATAACTATAGTGATCTGTTTGACATGAATTCCTTATCTATGTGTAAGTTGGATCAGATGTTAATTATAAGGCATGACTCTCATATAACATTCATTATGGAGCATAATTAGGAAGGATTAACATTTGAGAATGTGCTAATTTGCTTGTTATCTTTAGTTGCAAATGAAAGCTTTATTTTAAAAGGCATCACTGATGCTTTCAGTGGAGGTTAGTCACCTTTTCATATTTTTTCTGGTTTGAAATCCTAGACTTTTCATTCTGCACTTTTGTGTGTATGAGAGAGACTGTGAATCTGTGGGCTTAGGGAATTCACTTGTATTATAAAAGATATGTATAGATCAAACTTTATATGTAAGTCTAAATTTGTGTGGCAGTTTATTAAGATTTAATCTAGTTTATCAAGATCTGCTAATCTAGTTTTAAAAATGATCATTTCTGCAATATTCTCAGATTTATAGAGATGGGACTGAATGGTAGTAGTTTTATTGGAGAAAAGGACACTAGTTGCTGTTTTCTTTTGCGAGAGTGTTCTTTCAAAGGAGCGTACTTTTAAATATGGGCTGAACTGGGATGTTTGGTGTTCCCTTTTCTTGTGTAAATCTCGAATAATAAAGTAAATTGAATATTTTGTTCTAGCTAGTTCTTGTTTGAAGGCTGTAGCAGTTCCCACGACTTCCACTGGGCTGCAGTGTTGAGCAAATAAAGAATCATTTTTCTACTTCTCTGGAATATTAAGTCACATCACGAAAGTCTCTTTTTGACACCACTTTATTTTACTTTGAAAGCAGTATTCAAATATTGCTGAACATATTCAGTACTCAGGCATGTTTTCAAAAGCGCCTTAACAAAACAGCTTAACCATCTCTGTTGGAGTACAAAATGTGCGAGTTCAAGTACACAAGATTTAGTGACAAAAGTTAAAACGCCACCTCATAGGATGCCCGACAGAATAACAGCCACGAAGTCTCAGGTTGCAAACAAACTAGTTTATCAAGGCAATTTTTTTCTTCCAGTCTTTACACCACTACCTTTTTATTGCGTAAAACGTTTATCTGAACAAAAGAACACATTGTTCAAGTCACAAACCCAAAGATTTCCTCATTAGAAAAGATAACAAATGTATGCTCCCTCAAAACATCCTTTTCAGAAACCATGTAAAACACAGGAACGATTTATCAAAACGTCCCATTTTTAAAAAACAGATTTGAGATATATAATGGATATATCCATCCCGTAAGGCGCTATGGGAAAGGCTATGTCCATCATAAGGCACCAAGATGCATGGCTCCATGACTTGCTACCAGAATGATGTATTTCCATGGCTGTTTGGTGCATCACCTGTAGCAAGATAAAGTTTTATGCTAATGTCTGGTCCACTCATATCTGTCACCCTGCCACATTTACGAGGTGTTTTCAGCCACTGCTTGTGACTTGACAGCATCCACTAGGAAGCTGAGCTCATTGCACAAGGTCTCATGTCGATAGGCCATACGGATCTGCGCCACATTTGTCTTACAGATGTCATTTCCTTCTGGTCCATCCTGTAGATAATTCTCACCCAGGAAGTGTTTCTTCTCCTGGAAGGGAAATTTAAATGTTGGGTTGAAAACCATTCAGCTTTTTTGTGTATGAAAGGGCTGTAGTGTATGGATGTTCAATTTAGTGTTGCAAAGCGTTTAATAGTTTAATTTTTCTTTAGGAAATATTCTGGGTTAAGTAACTCAATAGCATTTGTGGCATACATTTTTAAAATGTTCATTAAAAAATAGCAACAATTTGGGTTACAGTGAGGTACTTACAATTGATGTGAATAGGACCAATTCAGAAATGTCAAAATACTCACTGCTTCAATTGTATAGCCACAAAACAATACGCATGTTAACATGATTTTTCTGCTCTGTGTAAAGTTATATTAAATTTTACAGCTTTGTTACCTTGACCATAAACTCTAAATGGTCATAAATACCATAATAATAGTGTTTCTATTAACTTAAAAGCCTCGCATTTTAAAAAATCCACCCCATTTACTTCCATTGGATTTTCCTGTGTCACTGAGCTGAAATTGCTGAAAGCTGAAATTATTCGTAAATCTGAACCCACAATATGATAATAAAACTATATGGCATCCAAGTTATTTAAAAGATTATAAACCCCTGCTTTATAGAGTAGGACAGAGAGAGTACCTGATGAGACAGACCGCTCTGAAGCACACTATTTCTGGCAATCTCACACACATCGCACGTGCTCAGTTTCCACAGTTGTGCTGCAATGGCATACTCCTCCATCAAGGCCTCCTGCAGGTACACAAACAACATAAAATCACATCACCTGACTGCACTTAGAAGTAGATTAACAATTGACTCATTTAGTATCAGAAGTGTTTGATTCCATGCACATCATTCTCAGTAAACTGCTCTCCCTGACCTTTGTGTAGTGGAACTGTAGCGGGTCATCTGTGGAGAGAGACACACACAGGCCCTTTTGCAGGAACTCCCTGAGGGGATTCTTGGAATACTCCAGGAACAGGCTGTTATTGCTGAGTGGAGACATGGCAATGGGCACCTGGGCCAAATAATACAGGTACTGCAGGACAGGACTCTGTATTGAGAAATTGGACAAGAAAAAATCATAAGAAGAGACGACATTAAAACTGTTTGTCACGACTTGTTTGATGTGTACACAGACAGTCCGTCTTTGAGACTGACCTTCTTCAGGTTGAGTCCGTGAGAGATGTTGTCAGCTGTGAGGAAGGCTGACACCAGATGGGTGATGGATCCTGCCTCGCCACAGTGAGGACGGAACTGGAAGGTATTGAGACCACGTTCCCTAAAAAAAAAAAAAAACTTCAGTTATAAAGCTTTTGGCTAAATTTGAGGGGAATAGCTTACTTATTAATTTGTTCTGTGATGACAATGGATTTGAATGCTGAAATCAGTTTGATCTTTATAACGACTTACTTTCGAAGGTTGTTGAGGACCATGATGTTGGCATACATGTGAAAGAGGTAGTAAGTGTATGGTGGGTTTTCCTCCATGGTCCACTCCTCAGGTTTTGGACTCTTATAGGTGAAAATGTGATCGCTGTGTTTGGACTCATCATCCACACTGTCAAACCCTGTCACCTGTAGAAAAACATCCAAAGCTTTGCTGAAATCTATCCACGGCCACATTTTGCCCTTATTTTCTTAGAGGCCTGTGGTTTATAAAAAGACTGACCGGGCTGTTCAAATATAGAGACATCAACATGTGTGACATCAACCACACATTGAGTACATTACTGATTTGGGCGTAATCCATGTTTTCTGTTGTTTGTTTTTGTGATTTTATTGTGCATGACAATTGTACATGAAGTCATAGTCATATGAGAACCATTTAATTGTTCAGAAGGGATTTGGCATTAAAGCTTGTTCCCCTAGTAAAATGACTGTTTTGAGTTAAAGCTGTTAATTGCCCTGTTGGTAACTAAATGTTCTAATGTGGCATGAAGCTGCTCTGACTGGTCTTGCCAGCTGTGATGAAGCACTTACATGTTTCAGGAAGACATACGTTTCTTTGTGCTTCTGAGGATTAATGGTGGCCTGAAACAGTGGAAGGAAGATGTTCTCTAGCATCTTGGCGAAGTTGGGAACAATCTTCTTTGATCTGAAAATGTCACTAAAAACAAAACACGCAATTTGAATTTAGGAAGCAGAACTAAAATGAAATATATGAGATATGTATGTAATTTTATTCATATATATTTTTCATTATTTCATTTTTCATTATTTTTAATTTTTTCATTATATTTAAGAATTAAGAATTTTGTGTGTATGTGTATATATATATATATATATATATATATCAGTAGTCAACATTTGAAGTGGATCAAAAAAGTTCATCAAAGTTGTCCTAAGACAAGAACACATTTTGGTTTTACGTTTTAGGGCAACTTTGATGAAAGGTCCACTTCAAATGTTGACTAGTGTATATACATATACATTTATTTACTATGTATGTATGTATGTATGTATGTGTGTGTGCGTGCATGTGTATATATGTATTTATATATGTATAAATATATTAGTATATTAGTTTATATTACAATTACAAAATTTTATTTTAAATTGGTATCTCAAGTTACATTTGAGGAGGACTTACTAGATCCTGGGCACCTGTATGATCCATCTCATGTTAGGGGAGTGCAACTTTTGCTTTATAAACCATTTGGACAGGCTGTCCCACTCTTCAGGGGCTCGGCCGTAAATTGAGAGACGGGGTTCTGCGTGCTGATATTTACTCTCTTCCAGGTCATGAGCAACCTCCTGTGCAGAACAGTAACAATTTGATTGTTTCCTGCTTAAAAAAAATAATCTGGATGCTCTGACAACTATCATTTCTTTTAGCTTATGTATTAGTTGCTAAATCAGTACGTGAGTTGATGAGTCTTACCTTGATGAGACGTGCAAAATATTCTCCATTGATGTAGTTATCGCTTTTGATGTAGATCTCTCTGAGCTCACTAGCACCTACTGGGTTGTACTTGGAATTGAATTTATCAAAGCGATGAAACGTTTGTCTGCCCTGTGACAAACAAAGATACAATTTCTTAATTACAGATCTATTCTGCTTGAAAATGCAGACTAATTCATTCATGTGAAATACGTACCGCGTGTACATCCAATGAGTCTACTGTGAGATCATATGGGTCCATTTTCAGAGTGTCAAACACCTGTTTGAGGGTGAACTTCTTTCCGCCCTTCTCCAGCACCACCCGGTCTGCTTCTGTCTTATATGTGTCCTTGATGAACTTCAGTAGATGCTTCTGGTTCATGCAGGCAGCTGCGTGAATGTGCGTATCAACCTGAATATTCACAAATATGTATATTTAGAAAAGGAGCATTATACAGGAGCTAGTGTTAACATTAGTGTAAATACCAATAAATAAATACCTTTCTGACATTGTAGAAGTCTCTGTGAGGAACGCTTTTCAGTTCCTTTAACTCGGCCATCTCATTCAGCATTTCATGTAGATGGAACTTGGACATCAGGAAGTTAAGCCTTCTGTGACAATAGGTCTTCCTATAAAAGAGAAAATGTCTAAATAATGTATTTCCTTTTTTGTTGAATATCCTGTTTATTATTTAGTAACAGGTGAATGCAGTGTTATCAGTTTTGAGATTGTATTGTGTTTAAAGAATAGTTCACACAAAAATGAAAATTTGCTGAAAATGTACTCCACCTCAGGCCATCCAAGATGTAGATGAATTTGTTTCTTTATCGGAACAGATGAAAGCAATATTATAGATTACGGACTATAGCAGTGGTTTGAATTTTGGCCAGAAGCAATGGTTTAAAGTTAAAACACCTTAATGATGGATTTATTTTTATAAACGTGTAGCTTTGGCTTCACAAGATGTTAACTGATGGACTGGAATCATGTGGATTATTGCGTTTTTTTCAGCAGTTTGGACTCTCATTGTGACGGCACCCATTCACTGCAGAGGATCCGCTGGTCAGCATGTGATGTAATGCTAAATTTCTCCAAATCTGTTCTGATGAAGAAACAAACTGATCTATGTCTTGGATGGCCTGAGTGTGAGCACATTTTCAGCAAATTTTCATTTCTGGGTGAACTGTTCCTTTAAGTTAGGGTTTGAGGTTTTGCAGAGGCGAAGTATGACATGACGAAACTCACGTTGGTCCATCTGCAATCATGGCAAGGACGTGGCTCATGTCAATAGCAAAGGTTTCCAAGTCAGGATATGGCAAGCTCCGTGGCTGATCCTGTTTTAAGGCATCTTCATTATCATAGACGTAAATGATTCCATCTTTCATCCTCAGGGAGTAGTTCAGATTCTGTGGAAGGTCTTCCACACTGTAGGGATCCTCACCCTCACTTGGAGCGGGGCAGATATCTGTTGCCATGAAAATAAAGCATAAAGGCAACTTTTAGATTTGATGAATACTAATGTCATATTTATGTCCTGCCATAAATAGAAACAGGACTGGTTGTTTATAGTATCAATTTCCAAAATTTAATAAACAGCCTACAGTTTTTGAGACAGAATATTAAGAATTTGTAAATTCCACTGTTACCGTTATAGGTATTTGAATAGTTAATTGTGCATTATTGCTGCATGCACTGTTGCCAACCATGACATACCTGGCAGCACTTCTTCCTCCTCACTCCATTTCTCATTATTGGCACTCCTTAGAAACTTGGCTGTTGTCCTGGGAAAGCGGTGATATGCCAGCCGAGAATATTTTTCTCTGATGAAGAGTGCTGTCAGCAGGGTTTTTGCTGCTTGCTCATAGTCCTCGACTGTTATCTGTCAGAAGCGATCATAGATGATCATAGACTGCATATACACTACAGTTCAAAAGTTTAGGGTTGGTAAGATTTTTTCAAATGTATTTAAAATGTCTCTTATGCTGTAATATTGAAATATATTGTTATTTAAATTATATTATAATTTCAAATAACTTTACTATTTTAATATTCTTGAAATGTAAATTATTACTGTGTAAATTAAAACTGAATTTTCTGGAAAAAAAAGAAAAAAATTAAATCTCACTGACCTCAAACCTATGTATGTATTAGTGTAGTGTATATATACCGCTGTAATATTAATTAGAAGTTAGAAGTTTAAAGTACTGTGACTTACAGTCCATATATTGTTAGCTTTGGTGGTATCTATCTGCTAGTGTACTTTTAAAAGTAACAGATGTGTGGAGACATACAAAATAGTCTGTTCATGTTCCAACATAATATGAATATCCAAACAGTAATTACTGTATCATGGACACTCACTCATAATGCTTACTTTCATAAAGCAGTCTACTAATCTACCACCGCTTTCAAAGTATTTGACTTTGAAAACACACCTAAACTGTTCATGCAAATCATAATTGAACTGGTGTCACTTGCTTGTACTCTTTTTAGCCTCACTAATTCATAGCTGTTTGGCTCATTAAATGCCCAACCCTGTTTATTCACTTTCTTAAACTGCCCCTTATATTACTGTGTGTGTGTAAATATAAATGCGTTATTATGTATCTTATATACCATTATATTTCATATATGATACTTAAAGTATATGTATATATAAAATAATTTGCCTCCTACCCCTGCACAGTAGTCTCCACTGATGGTGACCCTCTGGAATTCTGGGATATTGATTGTCAGGGGGCCTGTAGGTGAGGACGGGGTCAGCAGGGGTGAAATCACAGACATTGCCCATTCTGGAGAAACTGGGATTTGCAAGGAAATTGACTGGGATCGCATCAGCTTGAAACTCTGTTTCCTAAAATGGGGCATACAGCATAATACATTTTCAATATCACATTAATGCAAATTACTGATTAGTTCTGCGTCCTGTACAATATTTGAGTTTACTGACCTCTTGACTGATTCCTCTGACTTCTGCTCCTCTATCTCTTTGCGTAGCTCCAACTCCTTGGCCTGATGCAAGCCAATGGGGCAGTCCTCAGGGACGGTGAACATTGACAAGGTGTTTTTAGTGTCTTCTTCCTTCAGAGCCGAAGCATACACCTTCTCAGCCAAGAGTCGCACTCTCTCATCCACCTCGTGGAGAGAGATCTTCGTGAACTGACGCGGCATTTCTGCAAGGAGTGGTGCCAATAAAAAGATAAACGCCTAGAATGTTGGTTCTTTCTATTATTAGTTATTGTTAATGATCAAGTTCTAGGAACAGCTTGTTATGTACATTGTGTACATTTGTTCAAAGTTTTCAGAGCATACTCTGGGTGTTACCGTTTTCATCAGCTTCTCAGCCTCCAATCACAAGTCTGTATCTATTCCACAAAATCCCTTACCATGGTCAAATGAGACTAAGTGAAAGTGTAATGTGTGTTTGTGTAATGCAAGTTACTAACATGTTGCCAAGACCTGACAACCGAGACTCTTACTTTGAAATTAACAACATAGCACTATTAGTATTATTTGTAAAATTTTGGATAAGAAATGAATTGCTGTATTTTGTCATATTGGAAAAACCATTATTGAAGGTGGGAAAATGAACTTAATTTAAAGTGGCAATGAAATATTTGTGTGTATGTGTAAGCCATGGCAGTTTTGCAACTGCACAAATCATGGTTATAAACATGCCCTCAAGTATCTGTCCACACAGTTCAGATTTCACTCTGCATCTTGTGCCTTGGCCTTAGTCAGGTATCTGTGAGGTTAACTAAGTCCCTGTCCTGAGGTCAGTCACTAGATTCCCGAAGTGTCAGACCAGTTGTTGTTGTGTCCTCTGGCAGCAAACTGCACATGGTGCATGGCGAGCACGGCATGCACCTTTATTTACTTAGCAGGCAATCAAAAGTTGTTTGAGGATAATCATGAGAAATCATGTTTGTGCTCTAAGTGAGGAAGATCATCAAGAGCATGTCAAATATTGTATCATTGTTCTTTCATATATCAGAAGACTTGAACAACCAACACTGTGAAGCAGAAGTTTATGCAGCACATTTACAAAGTGTAACTTTGTGGTTAGGTTTTAAATGCAACACTGTAGAAAAGGCAAGAAAAGTGTCGTACAGGGGTTTTCACACATGCATCTGGGTTTTCAAAGTTAAAATGATAACATAAGATATAAATTAAATATTTTATGCAATATTTTTAACAGTTGCTTAAAAATATTATGGTTTCATTCTGATTTCAAAATATGGAAATAACTAAATAAATAATATTTAACACAATAATTATTAAATTATATATCTGCCATTATATTTTATGAAAGGAATCATCGTATTTTGGCCATCAAAAAGTTTAAAAACCCCTGTCATGTGAGAAGTTTTAATATTGGATAAATTGTATATATAAATTAAATTATTTTTAGCCATTGTCTGCTGCTTTTTTTTTTCTTTGACTCACATGCTCTATATCACAAGTAAGAGAGTGACAGTTACCCTCACCAGACAAACCGCACCACACTTCCTACATTCACACAGACTCCCTGTGCTATCAGTCATAACCTCATTTACATCCTGTCCAGTAGGTTGTAGTTTCATATCAGTTCCCACGTCTTGGCCACCTTTCTATTTCCCATATCACATCAGAGATCACGTCTGCTTAAAGGAGACTCTATGCTTATAAAGCACAGGAATGTAGGTCAGGTCCATCCCTATAAACAGTTTTTAATGGCAGAAGGGGTTAAGAAGTCAAATGCAAGTTTGTTGACTTCCACCTGTGTTGACATGTAACTGGATATTCCACTGCACTGTCAACAGTCCGCAAGCCTTAGATATAGAAGCGTGTCAAGCCTGTGAGATAGATGATTCCAGCCTACCCATCTAGGAAACCTAGATACCAGACGTCACTTTCACCGCACTTCTAAAACAGCTAAGCTTTATGCATGGAAGTAAACCACTCTTAATATATCTCAGTAAAAATCAATCCGAGTGAGAGAAAAAGAGAGAACATATCTTACTGTAAAAATCAAATATATTACGCAGATATTATTTTATCATATATATTATATTAAAATTAAAAATATATATATCATAGTAAACAATTCTTTCGACAATCACTCATTCACTCACTCAATCACTCATTATTAACTCATTATTTATTTCAACCCATATTTAACCCATTGAAAATACTCATTCTGTCAGAAGAATTGTGCTATTGTTGAGCTATTGTTTAACACGTGCAACCAATACGTCACCTTTCTATTGAAGAAAAGCTTGCCACAGTTTATCCCTTACTTCCGTTTGGCCCTTCCAATGTCCAATCTTTTGAATGTTCCTGACCCCTATTATTCTGCTTGAGCAACCCTTTTGTACCAAATGCTGCAATATACACTTTCTCTTACCTTCAGCAACTATTTTTGCCATGGTTTTACTGGATCTCTGTGTTTGGTTTCTCTATTTTCCTGTTGCTTTCTAACTGTGGTCTTCACTTCTAGGTCTTCAGTGTTCTCCAGTCTTGAGTATCCCACTCCCCCCTATTTAAAGCGTCTGACAGCATTGTGTCAGCAGAGAGCTTGGCTGGACGTCACAACAAGCTGCGAGCTGAACCTGAGACCCTTCTGTATGCTGGCAGGTTCTGGAGCTTGCGAGCTGTCAGGGTAATTTCCCAGCCCCTATGTTTTTATAAGGGAATAACATTGTCTTGGCCCTGGCTCACTCATGTTCCAGAAACATTACTCAACCTTTAAAGGAAGGCTGCATATGCTATGGCTTAATATGCAGTATACACTGCATGGCACTAAGAGCCATGTTTACATTCCCAAGCTCAACCTTAGCAGCTTGTCATGTATGACAGCTCAACCTGATTTTAAACCAGCCCACGCAAACTATGCCCTACCCTGCACAGGTAACCAGAATCACAGGTTACTCCTTTTTAAGTCAACACAACTCATACACCACCGGTATACTGTAAGTGCAGTATTATTAGCAAGCTTCTGGAAAACACAAGCTGACACACACATGACCCAGAGGAATACTCTGTTCCAAACAGCATCCCGTAACGTCATAATCAGTATTCATACAGCGCCGTGACTGAAGATACACTCACCTTGTTTTGCTAGACCTTGAAATGAGCATGGAAGAACACAAGGCTTAAAGTAAAAGAGCAAAACATTCTCTAAACACACCAATTTCCAGTGAGAGCATTTATTTACCTGCGCTTTGAGAAGGTCAGGCTACCACAGAGTTGTCTCGGAGAGAGTACAGAGGGTGACAGACAGAATAGCTCTATTTATTTGTGCCTATTAACACCGTGTCTCCTCTGACCTTTCCTCATTTGCAGGGAAACAATTGGGAGAAGCTGAACTCCGCCCTGCAGCACAGCACTGGCTCCATACCTTCCCATCCTACTGAGCCTATGCCCCCTCCCCTTACCTCACATTTGTCTTTGTCTGAAGGATTAACTTACTTTCTTCACTCAAAGACGGAAGAGGCTTACTTTCATTTTAACATACCATAAGTATAACATTTTAACATACATACATAAGTCCAGCCCACTTAGTGCCATACATTCACAATATGCTTCTTGTTTTGCAGCATTTGGTTAAAATTAGCTCTAATTTCATGTAATCAAAGGGTGCAAACCATTAAATTACAGTGAAGCTATATTAAAAAGCAAATAGTTAACATAGTCAAATTTTATGCATGTCATTAGTGTAATTAACTGTTAAATAGCTTTAAATGAAAACAAACATATTTACAAAGTCATTGACACTTGGCATGAGGAAAGTGCTTCATTGCAAATAGGTTATTTATAGAAACGCGCAGCGCTCTTTTGATAGAGCACTTTACGACATGCTTGCAAAGAATGTTACGGACACCTTGTCATGCTATGCTTTTAACCTACTTTGACTGAGTGACAACACCAGACAATACGTCTGCAGGCCACCTTTTAAGGAGATTGTTCTAGTGGACCTGCACACTGGTCTTTTACAAAGACAAAAGTGGCGTATTTTTAAGGTAACGTAGCGTTCAGATACAATATTATCATATACTATGCCAAACTTACCCCTCCCTAAGCTGGGCGTTGATTGTTGCTTGGATAGAGGAGTTCCTTTTCTGCTCATTTTGCACAGCGTAGTAGATGCAGCACGATCTATGAAACTTCCACCTGAGAGACAGAGGCAAAATCCTCATGTTCTTTAAATGCATTGCAGGAATATTCCTGAAAGACTCCACAGTAAAAACACCACGATGAATGTATGTGTTGTTATTTTATAAGAATGCTACATTAACATGGGCTGTTTACCTCTCAGTGAGTTGTTGACAGCTCTTCTGGTATTTAGAAACAGGAAAAGGAAATTCGTAAGTACTAACAATCTGGCAGATGCTATTACTATAACATCGGATACAAAAGCAAAACACATAAGGAAATTGCTATTTCCTAGTGTGTTTACTGAATATCCTGAGCACTTCTTTTACAGCATTTTACTGGTGTAAAACAGCTCCTGTTAAATGCTAGAATGTTGTTAGTTGTCATCTTACCTTATCTACAAGAACACAGATCTGCAGTTCTGAATAAGGAAATGCCTGAACATTCAAAACATGCCACCACCCCTGATAAAACTGTACCATATTTAATCCATCCATCAGTTTTAAAGGTTAATCCATTTTACAAAGATATGTAAACAATGTAAGAAAGAGAAAAATGATGTACATGGATTAAGACTCAATCAAAGTAGTGTGGAATGAGGCAAGAGCCCACAACAGGTTCAAACCTGCAGGAGATGCTTGAAAAGAGGCCAC
>JAFVLL020005000.1:0-17046 GCA_021397915.2 Tor tambroides | reverse complement strand
CTTTAACATTAAGATTTATACTCATGGAAATTACTAAAGTAGTCAAACCTGTTCATTAGAAGGGGCGACCCAATACTTTTGGCAATATAGTGTATGTTGTGTGGTTTTTTAAAAGCATTTTAATATAGAATATAGCTAATATAACTAAATTTAAATACATTTTAATACTTACTGAGGCCCACTGGTTAAGAGCCACTGGTTTAAAAATGTTCGTACAGGTATAATGCTCAGGGACATGCTACATATGAATACGAACACCAACAATGTTTAGAGTACTTAATATATAATCGCATAAAAGATGGACAATGAAAACAATCTCTATATTACCAGTGCAATGTAGGATTAAATGCACTGAATACACAGTGTCAGTACATTCTGGGTTTTTTTTTCAATATCCAACTAAATATTAAAACAGTTCGTTCACGTGATCAAATAAACCTCAAGTGAGCACTTCATGTAGTGTCAGATGACAAAACTCATGCAAACACACAGCCAGACCATTTTTGACAGATTTAGGTTTAATATTGTTCCCAGTAGACAAATAGTGAGGGATCAAAAATGAACACAAACCTCTTTGTTCATCAGCATCTTCGTTTTTCGTGGTGCATTCATCAGGACAACTCGTGTGTTCACTCTCTTCTTTAATAAACATCTTTTCATTAGTATGCCACAGATTTCCGCTGTTTTCACCTGGAGTGACTCTTGTTTGGATGCCAGTCTTCGTCTCGTCATTTGCTCGCAGACTTACAGTATGCACTACAAGTGCGCCATTTACAGCACGTGCACGGCTGAATTGCAGTTTCAGATATTATGCAGTATTGTGATATGACCAATGTCTTGACAGATTCCTCTTCTTCTTTTTCTTCTTCATACGGTTTTCATGACTGTTGGAAAACCAACGTATGGTGTTTTTTCGCCACCTGCTGGTTGAAGATTGTTGAAAAACAAGACAAAACTAAACTAAACTAAACTAATTCTAAATCCTACTAATAAGCCCTGCTACTTGTACATAATTTAAAAGCTGACAATAGACTATATTGTATAGCAGATTTTTGACCATGACAAATTTGAAATAATCTTACCTATAATGCAGCAAAATTAGTTGAATCTGCATCAGCATTTTGCACATCAGAGATTCACTGTGATCATCCTACCCCAGTTCTGAACATGTTTCTGTCAAACACCTGGCTAGTACATATGAAAAGTATAAAATCTAATATTACCAAGGGAAAAATTGGCCTGAATCACTCACTGCTCTTATAACTTCCCCAAACTTCCTATATTCAGGTCATAATGAAGCTCTCTCTATTCAAAACAACTCAATCTTGCGGAAAAATCAAACTTTGCTCTCACACATGACACACAAACAGTCAAAAACACACACACTACAACACAGTTTTACACACTGATGAGATAAATTCAAAACAATATTAAAAAAAAAAAAACGCTAATAAGTGTTGCTTGTGGTACTCCCTAAATGTTTTATTCCTTAATGTTTTATTCCCATTTTACTCATTTTACATTTTACTCCCTAAATGTTTTATTCCTTCCTGTACTGTAGAGTACAGTACAATACAGCAAACAACAACAAACACAATGATTCTGCCCCAGGATTTGTGTGTAGAGTTTTGCAGTAACAGTTCACCAAATCTGACTCATGTGTCAAAGCAGGGCATAGTGTTTATAGTTTAGGGAAATGGGTGTGCTTTTTGAAAAATGGCATTATGGTTTTGAAATTTTACTTCAAAAGCCTGGTCATGTTTTAGCAATAGAGAAAAATTGTATTACTTCGTTACATTACACCACTACTAAACAACACCGGTCTCCCCCACACATGCCTTGAGTGACTTCATCATATGTATAGAGGAGGAGTCAGTCTGAGCAGAGCTGCGGCAGAGAGAGAGAGAGAGAGAGAGAGAGACTGCATGGGCTGGGCAGAAGAGCGCAGGTGGATCCTCGATGTTACTGCTGACAGTCGCTCTGAGACAGCTTCACTGCTCTGCGTCAGTGTCACTTCACTGGAGATGGATGAGGACAGCTACGGTAGGACACGCTCTGCTAAAAATGTCTCTGCACGTGCAGGGCTGTGATTTACTGCATTGAGGAAATACTGTACATGCTGCGTGTTTCTGGAAACGTTTCTCAGTGCTGGGATGTTGATTTCACATGCATTGTTTTGTTTGCATGGGAAACACGTTTGATATTTGAGGATTCGGATGTTTTAAGTTTTGGGCATGTCTCAAACAGGTCCTTTAGACTTACCGCGGATTCTGAATTATTGAAGAGCGTTAACCTTATATTCGAATATTAATCATAATAGATGGGTAGAGCGAGGTAGCTTACTTAGGTGGACATTTGTTATTTAATTGTTATTTGTTATTTAAATATTTGTTATGTATTTACATATATTTTAATATACATTTAAATTACACATGGGTCAAAGACGAAAAAGGGTTTAAGCATAAAAACAATAAGTGTAATACTGCTTTAATTGTTGTTGCCCCCCCCCCTCCAAAAAAAAGTTTTCTGTTTAATTCAATTACAATTTTGTTTTTGTTTGTCTGAGCACAAAATAAATATACATTTTCCCCTGATTTACAGAAGACACCCACTAAAATGTCATTCAGTGTAACAGTCTTTGTTTAGGCATATTTACAACAAAAATCAATTTACGACATATTAAAAGACTAATTACTTTCACCCCAGATACTAATTAGTTGTCATTTTACATTTTTAAAATTTGCCACTATCCTAGGTTTTGCCTATTTGTCAGTAAGAATTTTTTACTCATTTAATGCACTTTGCATAAACGTGGAGTGTGTTGCAAAATGCTCTTCTTCAGGACAGTGTGTGCTGTTTTATGATGCTCATCTGATGGAAAGACTCTTCTCAATTATTCATTGTTCAGTTTGCTGAGAGCAGAATGCATCCCAAAATAGAAAAGTGGTGGCAAGTGCCTTTTTACAGGATGCCATCTGATGTAGCCGCTTAAAAGAAATCACATGCTTCATTGCAGTTAGTCTGATTGATAGTGCACCGAGAGAATCTTGTTAGTGTGACACAACTATGGAAAATTCTAGAAAAAAGTGTTGTGTGTTGTGACTCAATACTAGAGGACACAATCTCAGATCATCTCTCAGTGTTGACGCTGACTGTAGATCAGCTCTTCGGCTTTAAGACCAGGAAACCCAGCCTGCTGGAAGATCTTCTTCTGCATGTAACATCTAAACCAGCACGAGTGAGAGTTTCTGAGCTGTTTCTGTAGGTATTTGAACTGCTGTGGGCCGAAAGCATGAAGCTCTGGCCACCTAAGAGCTCTCTTCCTCCCACACGAACAGCGCTCTAGTTCAACACGTAAACTCACCAACATGTGTGAGGACTCCACGCTACATTTAACAGCCTTTATAGTTCTGTCAGACTATTCAAATGTCTAAAACAAACAGTTTCATAAACTAACGAACATTGTCCTCATATATATATAAACATGAAAATTCTGTCATCATGTACTCACTGTCACGTTGCTCTGAGCATGCATTAAATTTTTTGTGTCTGAGCAGTGATGTTTTTGAGCTCACGTGTGATGAGATCAAGGCATTAGACACCCTGCACCCCAGAAACACACACTTGCTGCTTATTTATGAAAATATGAAGGTGGCTAAAGATAATCTAGAATTATAGATTGATTCATTTATGGCAGAATGTGAGATTGTGTGCAGTTTGAGCTGTTCTCTGTGTGTTGACAGATCTGTGTGAGGAGGACAGGAGGCTGCGTAGGAGGTGCTTTAGCACTGCAGAGCACAGCTCTTCCTTCACAGAGAAACACTCTGCTAGCTGCTACTTTCCAACCAGTTCATGTGCCATAAATTCAGAATGCCTTTGAAATTCCAGTACAGTTCCTGAATTTAAACTGAGGTGGAAAACAGGATGCTGAATTATAGTTTCAATTAATTTAATGAAGTGACAAACTGAGACTGCTTGAAGTATAGATTTAATGGTTTAATTTTTCAGTATGAATGAATCATACACATGTTATCCAGCACTATTATATTCTAATAATCAATGGTTAAAATACCAGTCAATATAGATTAGTGTTTCAAATATCTGAAATTACCACATATATTGTGAGATAAAAGACTGGAAGAATGGTCTTTGGGTTACAAATCATTAAAGGTGCCTCATAAATGCAACAAAAAAACACTGTAATGTTGACAAAGGAGGAATTAAGAGAATAGATTTGAATAGATTTTCAAATAATATATATGATTTTTAAACAAAACAAACTTCCTTTTCTTTTCACACAGTATTTTCCCCTTTATTTTTTATTTTACATTTCATCGTACTGTGGGACCAGAAGAAAATCTATTTTTCCTCATTTTCATCATAGCCCCATTGTACACTCAACTCATGAAAAGGGGCTTGCTTGGAGGATATATCATGTCTAGAATTAGAATTATTGGTCATTTATAAAATATTTAAATCAGGGCTCTTGAGCCCTGCTCCTAATACCCACTGCCCTGCAAAGTCTAGTTTCAACCTGCTCCAACACACTGTAATTTGCCTGTTATATTTCTAGTGAACTTAAGCTCCTTAATGAGCTAAACTCAGTGCCCTGATTTAAATAATAAGTTACTAAAATCAAAGCTCTGCTGTATCAGCATTGCATCTCTAAGAAGAGGCTTCAACATGAAGTTGAGCTGAGGAGAAATGTTTGTGAAGAAGAGAAAAAAAATCCCTAACAAGTTAATGACTCTCAGCAGCAGTTTTGATGCTTTTACACTTGATGGCCTTTGAGGGGCAACATTGTAGCATAATTTAAGTCTCCTGTTTTGCATTTCATCAGCATTTCGGAATACTACAAGGAAAGGGGAAAACATTACTGCATAGATATTAGTGTTATGGTTGGTAATGTCATGACTTTGAGATGATAGGATATAAATGTGCATGGTGAGTGTGTATTTTTCAGTGTGAATTATATGAAATAGTGATAGTCAGAGCTCTGCTATCTGTAACTCTGTGCATACTCAAATATTATATTGCATATAATAGTCTAGTCCAAGAAGTAGTAACTTCTTTAAGAACCTCAATGTATATTTGCACAGTTTCATTCTTCACACTCCCACCCTCAAGGAAACACATGGGTCATTCTACAGAATTAGTGCAAACTGCTGTCCCACAACCAAAAAACACGTTTAAAAATATTCAAATCTTAGATGTTTACTAAGATCCTTCTATTATCTAGTGAAACCCACAATAATATTTAAAATATTAGTAAGCTTAATATATATAAAATCATAATTGATTGGATACTTTCAGTTGGGATGTGGCTGTCCTGAACCCTAACCCCTAAATTTCAACTTATGAAAATGATGTTAAAATATATATATATATATTTTTTTCCCCATTGTTGTTTTTAAAAGTATCTTTTTGATTCTTTTAAAAAGTAAAGTTGAAAAAAAAATTATATTTTCTTTGTAAATTATGAAACTTTATGTAAAAAATGTGTATCGCATTTTCATGTCACTACCGAAACAGTGTATGTTTTACGATTTTAACTTAACCTATAAATTTATGATCAGGAAATATTTATGTGTCTCTCTCTCTCATTGCTACATGGTGAGTAGATAGGTCTCATCATTTTGAGGTAAATTGTTTTCAGAAGTCTGAAAATTTGTGTGTAACACCTTTTTTTTAAGCACATTTAAGTAATTAAGCACATTTTTTTGGGAGTTATTCCATAACATTTAGTTTTTATATGTGTACCACTGTGAAGAACTGTGCTAGCTAACCATGTGCTGAGCATCTTTGAGATAGGTTTAAAAGTATCTATGTATTTAAAAGTATAGTATGTTTTTTTTTTTTGTTTTTTTTGGGGTGTTAAAAAAATTGTCACTACCGAAACATTTGGTGGAGTTTTGGTAGTGACATCTTTGTTTTTTTGTTTTTTTTGGGGTGTTAAAAAAATTGTCACTACCGAAACATTTGGTGGAGTTTTGGTTGTGACATCTTTGTTTTTTTGTTTTTTTTGGGGTGTTAAAAAAAATTGTCACTACCGAAACATTTGGTGGAGTTTTGGTAGTGACATCTTTGTTTTTTTGTTTTTTTTGGGGTGTTAAAAAAATTGTCACTACCGAAACATTTGGTGGAGTTTTGGTAGTGACATCTTTGTTTTTTGTTTTTTTTGGGGTGTTAAAAAAATTGTCACTACCGAAACATTTGGTGGAGTTTTGGTAGTGACATCTTTGTTTTTTGTTTTTTTTGGGGTGTTAAAAAAAATTGTCACTACCGAAACATTTGGTGGAGTTTTGGTAGTGACATCTTTGTTTTTTTGTTTTTTTTGGGGTGTTAAAAAAATTGTAACTACCGAAACATTTGGTGGAGTTTTGGTAGTGACATCTTTGTTTTTTGTTTTTTTTGGGGTGTTGAAAAAAATGGTCACTACTGAAACAGTCCTGATCGAAACATGTCATCATTGTTTCGGTAGTGATAAAAGGGAACATATTTTCCTCATATTTGGGGGAAATAAACAAAAGTTTAGTACAGTTATGCATTTTTTTGTATTTTAGTATGTTTTAGTAGTGTTTTAGTATGCAAGTTAAAATTCTGTAATGTGATGTGGTTGCTACCAAAGCGTTACTGTCACTATCGAAAATGTGCCGTCACCACCGAAACATGGGATGTTTTGTCAAAAATAAAGTATACTGAATTATCAACTAAGATATCCAATGTATATTCAAACTAATGAATACTATAACTTTGAAATCAGTATGATCAACTTTTTTGCCTTTTACAAAGAAAAATTGAATTCAAAATACAACAAATCTCATAAATTACACTTAAAAAAATGTTAAAAATGTAAGTGTTATTGATTTACCTCTGAAAAAAAATGTTTTAATAAAATAGCAAAAAAATATATTTACAATGTAGATGTAAGCAGAATCTTGATAGGTCACTATAACCCTTCTAATATAACCTTTCTAATTAAATTATTCTAATTAAATTATTATTACTGTGTTTCGGTGGTGACAAATATTCCAAAACTTTCTCAAAATACAATATGTGAATTGACTGCATAATTACTAGAAATGTTTACCTTAGATATTATACAATTTGCAACCATACAAAATTTTTGGAAAAAGACACATTTTTTCAAGATGTTTCCAACTCTGACTTTGGACCAATTCTGTAGAATGGCCCAAATAAATATAATTAGATTTAAAATTTTCCTGGCTATAATCATAACTAAATAAAATCCGAAAAAATGATGGGAAAGCATGGACATTTCAGTAATTACAACTTATTTCTAGTTATGCAGAGCTGGAATTATAAGAGAATTTTGTAAGTAGAAGAAAAAATTGACTGTGGTTGGTAACTTTACTGGGAGGTTCAGTATAGATTTAGTTGATTGTTTGCATGTCTTCAGAGCTGCAGAATAAATGGCAGCTCAAAGGGAAGTGACAGTCAAATCTGAGGAGAGATGCTGAGTTGACAGAAAGGGCTCTGCTGTCCTGTGACGTGTTTGACGTGCAGCTGCAGCATTTTCAGTCCCTGACTTTGCAGCTCACGCATGAGATGTTTGGCCCCCAGCGTCTCTCTCTTGCTCTCTGTACTCCTGACTTTCATTCTCTTGTTGACTGTGACTGACAGAAATACAGTTGGCATGCTGAAAGGTAATTGGCTGAGCCGTGTAACGTATTAGAAATGTGACCACTGGGGGGATTTGCAGCTAATGACAGGCACAGGTTTTATATGTTTATATATGTTTATATGTATTACTTAAAAAAATGAAGGGGGGGGGGGGGGTAGTTCTGGCAGAAAAATGTGCAAATGCTGTTTCTGTATGTGTTTACCAAAGTGTCTGATTATAAATAATAGATAAAACAACAAACCAGCAGCTGACTGATTACCACCCAGTACCATGGTATTTCTGCCACATGTTGCCAAGCAACAGTATCACTGATAGAGGTTTAACAAGTCATAAAGTTGTGAAAATGTCTTTGGAGGAGTAAATTGGGGCTGTGAGTAAGTGAGTTGTTTTGTTAACATAATATAAGATCACAATGTCAACCTCAGACATGATTTTGTTGGAATAGACAACAGAATGTACACAACATTATACATTTAACAGAAAGAAATTGAACATATGTACTTGTTACATTAAGAATCTATTAAACTTTTAAATATGACTTCCATTGGTTTAGTCTTTTGTAGTTAGATTAATAATTAATGTAAATGTTAAATACATATTTAAAAAAAAAAAAATTAAAAGAAAAAGGTTAAAAAATAATTTTACTTTCATAATATGATGTATTTCTGGGATATTTAAAATGAAAAAGAAATGTGGAGCGGGACTTAATTTCATATTGAGAAATGATTGGATGGCAAAAAATAGGCATTGCCGATCAAAATTGAGCCAGACCTGAATGCAAGTTCTGTCATGACAACTCTCTGAGGGATTGGCATGGTAATGTAGCCTACATGACAATGTTAAAGGGATACTCCACCCCAAAATGAAAATTTTGTCATTAATCACTTACCCCCATGTCGTTCCAAACCCGTAAAAGCTTCGTTTGTCTTCGGAACACAATTTAAGATATTTTGGATGAAAACCAGGAGGCTTGTGACTGTCCCATTGACTGCCAAGTAAATAACACTGTCAAGGCCCAGAAAAGTATGAAACACATCGTCAGAATAGTCCATCTGCCATCAGTGGTTCAATCGTAACGTTATGAAGTGACGAGAATACTTTTTGTACAGAAAGAAAACAAAAATAACGACTTTATTCAACAAATTTGGCACCGTAGCGTCACCGTAGTGTCATTTTGGAGAGTATCGCTGCACGCAAAATGCGTACGCTCTTCTGTGTCAGCCACAACCAGGCCGTGACACAAGAATACGTCTTCTATGTGTATTTACGCTTTGATTTGAACGAAAACAGCGCATTTGTGTGTTGCGGCTGACACAGAAGAGCGTACGCTATTTGCGTACAACGATACTCTCCAAAATGGCGCTACGGTGCCGGATTTGTTGAAGTACCGAGATTTGCTACTGCTAATACATCCACAACATGCTGCTGTGAGCGTGTAAGAAATACTGCTGCTGCACATATAACATATATGAAATAACCCCCTTATAGCATACATGAATCACCCCATAGCAGATGTATACAGGTGGAGCTGGGGAAGGTGGAGGGTTCTGAAGCGTGCTGCTACAGCAAGTACTAGCCAAGTATTTGAATGTTGAGCAGCAATCTCATTGGCTGCTGATATAGAAAGGACCAATCAGCTGCACCATGTTATGATGTCATTTTGTCAGATTGAGTTTGACCTATCAGACTGCGCCATCTAGAGTTTCACGAGAGAACTTTGGATTTTGCTAAAGCAAATGGCCATTTTTTTATTATTAGTTATGATTATCCAGTAGCCCACATGACCTGGAAAAGTCATTTCAATGTGCATTAATGAGTTGTTCATATATAGGAGTTGTTAATGAACTATTCGTAGGGATTCTGGAATGTGAGTCTAGAATGTACATATGATCAATTTAAATAAAAAAAAAAATCTTGATTTAAAAATGAACATCTTTTAGAATAACAGACACATTTTTACAGTGGTGTTTGTCCTTTTGCTTTTTTCTTTTGTGTTTGTGTGTGCAGACTTCAGAGTATCTAAGAGTCAGTGTGTGAGAGAAAGGCAGATTAGGAGCAGAGAAGTGGAGCGAGACAGTATTAGCAGTGAGAGGGGAAGAGAAGCGTTGCAGTTCATACGGCAAGTTGAGAAAGAGGAAACAAACACGTAAATTGCATTGTGAAGTACTGAACGTGTCACAGAGAAGTTGAGCTTATCAAGCAATGCACAAATGCACACTAACATGATGACTTAAAAGAGGAAGAGGACGAGACCCATGGACTACAGAGCAAACGCTGAGAGACACTGAGACATGACAGGCAGGCTGGTTTGGGTGTGCGTAGCTTGACCCGCACACTGAAATTGGAAAGGGAGAAAAGCAGCAAACACAGCGCAGAAAACCATTCATCCTGAGATCATGGGGAGTGTTAGTGAATTGTGTGTGTCCAGTTTTCAAGCTTTCATATGTTCAACATTACCAAGGAGTCTTTCAGGTAAGAGCTGTCTAATCTTATCATGACCAGTATGTTTTCTACTGAGTCTGTGGTTAGCAGAACCATTGCTCTTATAATTACTACTGCTTAGGGTTGTGCTGTTACTTCAAGAAGCCAGATTTGAAATTTTTTGACTGGTGGATGAAAAAACAAGCAAAAAAATCACAGAACGAGGGACATATGAGACCAGAATATCATACAGACTTGGAGGTGGGCTCTTTTTACCTGGGCCAGTAAGCAGCATTGTCAAGGCATTATCTGCATGTTCAGTCACCACTAATTTACATCACTTTGAGAAGATAAAAGTGTGCAGCCCTCATGTGGAGTGCAATAGTATTTTTATGCATTAGAATCAACAGGTGAAACCAAACAGAAAGACTTTAGAGTTTGCTTCTGCCTAATGAAACTGTGTGGTCAGATTAAAGGATCTTCAGACTCACAGGCAGGAGCTGAGAACAGAGATCAGTTAATACCATTAAGGAATATAGGCAGATGTAATCCCTCAGACCCAATGCTCAAGAGAGTTTATGAGCATCTTCACCAAAAGTCTCAAGATCACATGAGCTTAGTGTTGGTTTAGGTCCTATTACTTGGTGTCTTTGTCTTATAAATTACAAGAATAGTTCACCCAGAAATGAACAGAAAGGCAGATATTTTGAAGAATAACTGCTTAAATTACAGTCTGTTCCTCACACAAAGCTATTGACTGACTTTAGAAGACTAGGAATTCATGTGGACTGCTGTAGTACATTTGATTCTATAGTGCTTTTGCTTTCTTTTAAACCTCTAAAGATCAAGCCCCAGTTTGTTCGAAGTGTGCTTAACTGTGTACACTTGTAGTGTACTTCAAATTTTAAAAAGCATATTTAAAAAAAAATATTTGCAGATAAAGCCACTTCAGTGAACATATAAAAAGGACATTTCAAATCATTGTTTTAATAATATTTTGTTGTGCTTTAAAGAAGTACATGCCACATGTTGGTGCAGGTAAAGGATACGTTTGAAACAAGTATCTAAATTCCTTTTATCTAAGTCCTTTATTAAACAAAACCCTCTAGAACACAGCAAAGCCACAGGTGCAACACAAACCAGCTTAACATTAATGATAACAAACAAAGAACTGAACTAAACAGGGGGTATAAATACATAGGACAAAGCTGGAAACAAAACTAGAAACAGGTGAGCACAATTAATAACTATAGAGACAAATCGCATGGGGACTTATATATGCATTTAATATGAATTCAAACTATATTACTATTTCATTTAATATATTCTTTTAAAGTATGTTATTTCCATAATAAGCACTCCTTTTAAATATGTGTTAAAGTATATCTTTTTCACAAGGGTATTTTGAACATTATTTGAAATGTCATGAAATCTAGGTCTTGAGTGGTCTAGTCTGAGTCTTTTATTGGTCTAAGTCTTAAGAGATGGTCTTGACTTAAGTTGTCCCAGCTTCACCAACACCAATGTTAATGCTAGTCAACAAGATAAACATACGACAAGTTTCAAAACTCAAAAGCAATGCTTTATTCTGCTGCAGAAGCCACAAGTTAGTGTGAATTTTAGATTCGTTTTTAAAAACTGTTATAGACAGCCCACTTCATACTCTAAGTGGCCTTGATTCTGAAAGCATTTTCCATTCCTCTACTATGTTAGGCATTTCAGAACATTAAAAAACAAACAAATTGTAAGCCATTAAGCAAACCAACAAGCTCCACGATGATTCAAAACATTAAACATTTTAAAAGTGCATGATGATGATGAAAATGCTAGTGTGTACTTATGAAGACTTGAACTACTCAGTCCACTGTAACGATGTAAACAAACCTGACTGGATTTTTATGTCTCTTTAATGTATTTGCTGATACTGGCTCTTCCACTTTTCTGTAACATTAGTAATGTTACCTGGTAATGTTAGCCTTCCGGTTCCCTTTTCTAAGTCTGAAATTACTTCAGGTGGATCTCACTTCAGGATTGTGGGTTTGGTTGTAGTACTTCACCAGGAATGTAGCAATTAATTACACAGGGACTCACAGCGGTAAAGAAAAACAGCGTTCTTCAAAAGGTCCAGATTTCTTGTGTGCAATAGGTATTTGGTGGGCTGACATTGGCCCAGGGTTATTTCCATTTAGCACGTTCACAAGGCTGCCAGATTAAGGAAGAGATTCTAGGATTTTGTCACTATGTTGAGTTAGAAGAAAGAATGTGTCACGGAAGAGGGTGGTTATGGGACAGGAATTTCTGAACTTGAATACTCCGGTTTGTAGGTTGAACTGGTGTCGTGTAAATGTACAGAGGACCACAGGGGATTTGTTCCTGTTGTGCTGGGAAATGGAGCTTTGTTCGTAAATGTCGTCATCTGGTGGTGTTACAGTTCATGTGAGTTCATGTTGCTAAACTCTGCGACTCCATCAGCTTTATCACCCTCTCAACTTAAACAAATGATGAACTAATGTGTGAATGCTGTCGGAGAGCCTTGCATGACTCATCTAATGGCTGGATCACAATTTCATACACTTGGTCATAGCTGAATTGTCGATGTAACTGTTTAAAATAAAGTGCTTTCTCCTTATCATGGCTAAACCGAACATACTAGTCCATTTAAAAGTTGACAAGGCCTTAATTTTGCCTCTCATCCGGTCTAGTGGTATTCTGTGAATGTTTCCTCCAAAAACATGACAACCTCCAGCTAATTGGCATAGTGAGTGTGATGAAAATGTGAAATGAATCCCATGATCGTGTTGCTTTAATTGCTCCTGATGATAATTAGGAGATTGATATCACTCTAATTAAACCCCAGTGTATTTCAGTTCAGAGCAGGTGCTTTCAAATTATAGCTGCTGTCCACTGCGTGACATGGAAATTGTTCCCTGTGTTTTGGTGTTTGGTTGGAGACAGCTGGAGGCGGCTCTGAACTATGAGAACAGATGAAGACAAGGCCTCATTACTCTGACTGCTGGAATAACACAGAGGGTTGTGGAAGAGGTGGACATTCTAGATTTAAGACGCAAGATTCAGTACTTATTGTTGTATTTGTCATAGCTGCTTCAGAGTTTGTCACACTGTGCTCATTATAATCATCACCATTTAACACATGATAGACTAACCCCCGGTTTCACAGACAGGGCTTAAGCCTAGTCCAAGACTAAAATGTAAATCTGAGCTGTTTCAACTGAAAGAAACTTGCACTGACTGATCTTAAAACATGTCAGTACCTTTGTTTTGTCTTAAGATGCATACCAGTAATGCTTTTTTCTAAGCACGTTTATAAAAATCACTTAAATGTCCTAATTGAACTATGGCCTAATCCTGGCTTAGGTTAAACCCTGTCTATGAAACCGGGCCTTAGTCTGTTAGGTGGCGAGAGTAAATGTGTGTTACAAATTTAGTAAAATCTAGTTAATATACATGCCTTTGTGAAAAAGAAGTGCACTTTAATTTTCTTTACTGTTATGGAAATAATATACTTTAAATAAATATACTTAAGTGCAAACTAAATCTAATGTTTTCAAACACTATTGCTTGTTACTTATTAATATCTGAAAATGTATGATAGTTTAAACTTATATTAAATGCAATATTAAACTATATTATATTTAATGAGTGTTTTATTTTACCCACTTAAGTACAACGTAATGTAATTTCATGATTAGTTTTATTATGTTTGAAACATGATTCATGTTTGTACTGAGAAGCATTTGGTGAACTTTAATAGTTTTATCTAATTTCTATGTTGTGTATGTGTATGTTTGTAATTACATATAATAATGAAAATATATTAACTTTAAATGTAATATCAGACAGTCAGAAAGAGCTTTATTGCCAAGTATGTTTACAAACACAAGGAATTTGACTTGGCGACAGGAGCTTCCTGTGCAAAAGAAAGTACAGACATAGTGCAAACATCCATGATAGTGCAGATATACATAAAATTACACAGTACAGATGGGATATAACAGTAATATAAGAACAACAGAAAATTAAATAATGCACTATACAGAGGTACAAATATATAGAAAAAAACATGTAATTGTTTAAATGAATGTATTTGTTTTTTTACAAGTGTGCAGTTTACAAATGTACAATTTGTATACTTCTTAAAAACAGTAATTTAAAATGCATTTTTAAGTAAAACTTTTAATTTAACATTTTTACAAGGTGCACTTAAAGTATGCTTGAGTGTACTAACTCTAAGTAACATCTAAGTACACTATCTATCTAACTATCACTAACACTTCTTCCTCTTGAGACTATGGCAGCCCATAGAACCACTTGTGGGAAAGTTATGAAATTTGAAAGATAGAGGACAGTCTCAACATTAACCGTAGCAAATTTGGCGTCTCTAACTTAAACTCTCTAGCGCCACCAACAGCTCAAAGTTGCACTCGTATTTATGCTAATAACTTTTGAACCATAAAGAAGGCTCATGACTTGGCTCATGCCCAGTCAAATGGACAGCATTTTAAGATGGACACAAAATTTAATTTTCTACAGGTGAAGATTTTTTGAAATTTTTAATTATTCGAAAAACGTACTTTTTCAAACTCGTCCTAGACAGTTTGTCTGATTTTCACCAAAATTGGCTCAGATCATCTTCAGACCATGCTGGCAAAAACTTATTAAAAGCTTTTTGATAAACCCTGCCGTTCTTGAATAACGTGCGAACAAATTCAACAAAGAGCACACCAAAATGGACCTGAGGCTATGTCTCCACAATTCTTTCACATATTCTGACCAAACTTGGTACCTGTGGTCATATGCATTACCTGAGACCACATGCAGTGTTTTGGCACAGCGCCTCCTACTGGTCAGGAGATAAGAAAAATGTATATTTTTGCTAATAACTTCTAAACAGTTTGTTCAAATCATAAACAGGGGAACAGTGCCACCTTCTGTTCAAAATTTATAATGAAATTTAAAAAAAATGCTAATATCTTTTTATTAATTTAGCTTATTTTAATGATTCCTTGGATCATTATGAGAACATCGATACCAATTATGCCATATTAGGTCGAACTTTTCAAATTTCTTTTGAAAACTTTCTTTTTCTAACACCTCCTATACCGTCTGATTTTCACCAAAATCGGCTCAGATCATCTTCAGACAATGCTGACAAAAAGTTATAAAAAGCTTTCTGATAGACCTAACCGTTCTCAAATAATGCAACAATGAAATTGATAGCATGATGCCAAGCTAAAACTGAGGCTGCAAGTCTGCAAGTCTTTGGCATATCAGCACTAAACTTTTTGTGTCATTGTCATCTCACACTTACCTCACAGTGCCACCTATTGGTCAAAAGTGATAAGCTATTGAATTGTATTTCTAGTGACTGTATTTGTGAATTTTAGCCATTCCGACTACAGTAACCTAAAAATGTCTTGAACCACTCATTGTTACAGTTGGTCTGATGCAGCTGTATTTTATCTTGTATTTCAAGTCCAGCTTTTTTAAAGGTACTTGAAATTTTTGAGGTACACTACAAGTGCAATTCAATACAGTTTAACTCACTTCTTTTTCACAAATGTATGATAAATATGCACTCTTCTAGTAATTTGTTAAAGTCATGAGCCTGGTCCCTTTAGACTCCAGTGATACACAGTGCTTGAAGATCTGCCATGTTGGCCGTCTGCCCCACTGAACACCTTTGGGATGAACTGGAACAGTGAGCCAGACCCCATCATCATCAATTAACACCAGAGTCTGACCTCTTGTGTCTTGATGAACATTTAATTTCAATGGTATGAGGAGAAAAAGCAGTAATCCCTTCCTTTGCTGCTGCTGTGTAGCTGAAGCAAACTCTTCTGGGAAGGTTTTCCACTAGATGCTGAAACATCCTCCTGCATGTAAAAAAACAGAACCAAACCTTGTCTCATCAGGTCAGAAATGGAGGAAACTTTTTGACAGTAGACATGTAATATGTGCGTGGGGGTCTATGTCCTAAAGTGGGACATTGTGGCTCTCTGCTGTGGGGCCCTTGCCAGGAAATGCCCACTGCTTTAATCTCTCTAGCAAGGTCAGAAACTGAGAGGAACCAGCTGGAGAGCCAAATCCAGGACTTAGTGGATTACTGAGGCTCTTATGGCCACAAAATA
Organism: Tor tambroides; assembly: GCA_021397915.2. Taxonomy (NCBI): domain Eukaryota; kingdom Metazoa; phylum Chordata; class Actinopteri; order Cypriniformes; family Cyprinidae; genus Tor; species Tor tambroides. The sequence goes on along the minus strand of JAFVLL020005000.1, from coordinate 831 downwards.
ACCTTAATTCCAGTTGATTTCCCTATCAATGAATGCCAATGAAATATGGCATATTATAGTCTTTGATACATGTTCTCCTTGAATTTGTCTTTCGTAAAAATCTGCATACTTTAAGTCTTCCTTTGAATTATTTGCTCAGTTAATTCAATTATGTCCTACAAATGTACAATATAAAATAAACTACAAAACCTAACAGCAAAACAGTGGTAATAAATAACGGCATATGTGTTTGGAACAACATGAGAATAAATAATCACATTTGACTTGCAATATCTGTGTTTCTGTTGTTTCATGGCAAATGCCTCCTGAAAGCCTCTTTGAGGCCAGACCTGTCACAATGTGCCCTGCTGTAAATTTCCAGTAATAGCCAGCAGAGGTCACTCAATGCGTTTCTCTTCAAGCAGATTTTGGCTTGTGATCATAGCAAGTTTTAATGTCAAGTGGGATTTACTAAAGTGCTTGTCCTTGTCGACATGAAATCAGAATTTACACTATTTACTTTCTTAATATGTGTTCCTGGTTTTATTGATTCATCAGTGCCTTCTATTCAGAAAATATTTAAAAAATGCTTGTTTTCATAATCTTCAAAACCTCATTATTACTGACCAGTCCTGTCTTAAATGCTGGCATCCACTACTTTTTCTAGTTTAAGGCTATGGACTAAGGGCTGCAAAACGATTAGTCGCGATTAATCGATTCAAAATAAAAGTTTGTGTACATACTATATGTGAGTGTACTGTGTGTATATACAGTGCCCTCCACTAATATTGGCACCCTTGGTAAATATGAGCAAAGGCGGCTGTGAAAATAAATCTGCATTGTTTATCCTTT